>JAVLVB010001216.1:3706141-3724073 GCA_032876305.1 Orestias chungarensis | reverse complement strand
TATATATATATATATATATATATATATATATATATATATATATATATATATATATATATATATATATATATATATATATATATATATATATATGTATTTATGGGAGTCATTCTGCAAGACTGACTTTACAATGAAAGACAAGCTCATCTTAGTGAGGAGTGCAGGTAAATTAAGGTCATCTACATAGATAACCTAAAAAGGCACCAACAGTGAGTAACACATTTTAAATAGCTTCACAGCTCCATCTATAGTTTGCATTTTCTTTCCATTCCAAATTATCGTTTTCGTCTTTCTAACCATTTCCCATGTGCAGACACCCCAGGAATGAGGCCAATAAATGCTAATCATGGAGCCCAAGCTGTGACCGCTTATTCAGTAAAGTTGTGCACCAAACAGGATTTCATGATCAACAGTATTTTATTACATCTTACTTTCATCCTCCATTGTTTTGGCACGACACAGTCTCCAGTTACTTTTATTGTTTCATTCTTGCTTTTTGTAACAGCTTCCCTATATCCCCAGTGAATACTAACATGTGCTAATGTGGCCCTAATTACTGCTCATTGCCTTGTTGGTGGGCAGAGGGAAAAAAAATTCAGATGAAACAAACTCATCTTTCAGCAAAGACAGATGACTCAGTATTGTCTGGTGCTTGAAAAGTCATTGTGAATACTAAATAATAATAATAAATAATAATAAATAAAAAATCCTGCTTTTGTCACTAGTAGCAGGCTTCTTAGCATCAGCAATGATAATTAAGCATGAAAGCAGCAATGAAATTTTGCAGTTACATTTACCAGATCTGTTAAGATACTTATTGGAAAATCTAATTTTCTGGGGTTGATTTTCAAACAATTTTTGTAGGGAGAATCTAGTTTCACCAACTAGTCAGTTGTCTTTTTTTTACCACTATCCACAAACAATTTCAGTTGACTATTTGTTGGCACTCAGGTGTTAACATATTTTGACAGATTTTTAATTGGACTCAATTAATTTTTTTTTATTTGGCATTTTCTTTTTATGTAACTCATTTTCCGAAGTTGTCATGACCTGAAAAGTCATAAATCCCTTAAAATGTATCTTATTTGATCTTTAGATTTTATCAATAATCTCTGTATATCTTTTATTTGCTACTCCGTATCAAATCAAAGAGGTCTGCCATTACCATATCCTAAGAGATAGACTTACTCCAAGTTTTCCCCAACTACAAATATTTAGGGAGTTATGCATATGACTTTTGTGGAGTTTTGGTCCCATTTGATCACAGTAGATTCTCTTAGTATTTTAATGAATTGCCCAGATGTTCAAATAACAAACAAGCTACATAATGCTATTTCTTCAGCAGGGTTTTGCAGTGTTGGAAAAGATTAGCATTTGCAAATGCTAGATATTTCTAAATATCTCAGAGTCACTTGGCTCCAGGACATCTCTTGTGATAATCTTTTGACTCCACTGTTACTAATCTTGTCAAAAGCACCTTGATCATTACTGATTCCTCTGGATTATGTTCCCAACAGTGCTCACGGGAACATCTAGAAGATTAGAAATATGTCCATAACCTATACCAATAGTATGTTTTGCAAGACTAAGATTGTGAACATTTTCACCTGTGGGAAAAACATGTTCTAAAATATGTTAGGTTTAACCCACAAGTGAATAGGATTTAGATACTGTAGTCTGTATTCATTGATATAGTTTTGTAAAGCGCTTGAAACATTTTTTGCTTTAGTTTCTATCTGAACAATATCATGTTCGGGCTGAACCACACAACTAAATATCAGGAATTTCTGTTAAATAGGTTTTGCCCTGTTTGATCATACTGAGTAGGGAGAGAGATGGACAATGGAAGAGAGACAATAGCTCTTTTTTCAGAAATTAGTTTTTTATTAAATGGGAGATAAGTCTCATAAACAGCAAAAACAGAGAAGGAAATACAATTCAAGTTACAGTGCGGTCAAGGTCCAAATGTACGATAGCCTGTGGGGTAATTGTGTGTTAAAACAAATAATTGAATTGAATGGAATTTGCACTAAAACATGATAAATACATTAACTTTAAAGATTACTTGCCACATTAGCTATGCGGCATATTTATTGAAATGCCAATGCTAAGTCTACGTTAATAAAATGATGAGACTTAAAATTCAGAAATTTCTAATGTAGAAGTTGTATAGATGATAACAATTAAAATGTTTCCTTAGCTTGACAAAATTATTGTCATCCACATTATTGGAAAAACAATGTGTGCCTTGAACTTAGAAATTGATGTTAAACTCTTTTCTAAAACCTGAATGTTTCCTACACTTTTGTGGTTGTTATTGGTGAACGGTCATGTTAATGTTGGATGCTAGTGAGATTGATAAGGATTCTAATATCTACTCCCAAATACAAAATACTTGGTAGTTGGGTTTTGTTTTTTGCATATTTGGCCCCCATCAGTTATAGTTAGGCACTCTGAACATCTGTCTGTTTGGTCAATAATTGCTGTTTAACTGAACATCAGCTTTGGCCTTATTTGCTCACTTAAACTTGCTTTGTGATGCATTTTTTGTCTTGTTTTGTCAGTATACTCCAGGGAGTCTAAACAAGGATAAAGACTGCATGAAAAAAGACATGAATGGAAACCTGATTGTATATATTTTGTACTTTACATACTGTAGTTAGTTAAACATTAAGGTGAAAAATGTGTTTATCAAGTATATACTCTGTTTTCTATTTGCCTGACTTACAAACATTACAAATTTAAAAGTCCTGAACCCCACCAAAAGCGGAAAGGATGTGCTTCTGGCATATCACACAATAAAGGAAAATGAATGAGACTGTCAATGTAAGTTTTCTTTCAGCCACTTCTCGAGTTGGCCACGGGCGGTCACCAGTGCTCCTCCTCTGCTGGAGCTCCTTCCACCCCAGGTGCACGTGGTTGGCGCTGATGAGCTAGGCCAGTATAAGAGGAGTGGAGGATCAGCTACTCGTCGCCTGAGTGTTTGTTTACTCCCGGTACAACCTATTCTCAGTGCCTATTCTAGTGTTGCTAGCCTTTATTAATGCTTCCAGTTTTGTCTCTAGTTTTTTCTCGTTCTCGATGGATTTTGATTTGCTTCTTTGTTTTTTCCCACGCCTCTAACCACAGTTGTGTTTACCTCAGGTTCCCTTCACTCCAGAGCTCACATCATCCTCAAGATCCTCTCTGGTTACCCTCGTCATCTGGTTCCCACTCCTATTGGCTCAGCTCGGTCTGCCCGCTCAAGCATACTCCATCAGCTGCACTACCCCTCTGGACTACAGCCTCACCGACTCTGCTGAAAGTCACCACTCACTCCTCCCTGGCGACAACAGTTCACTCTCTCCAAGTAAGATCGTTCCCTTCATTTCTCCTCAACCGATTGCTGTTTCCTCACCTTACCTGTCCTCACCTTCAGAGGCTCCCAGTCCCCCACGTCGTAGACGTTCTAAGCTCCCTGCCGTTTACTGCCGCCCCGCTGTTTCTCATTCCTCGCCTCTCGTTGCTTTTTCCCGTTCCTCGACCTTCTCCACCTCAATCTAAATAAAATCATTGTAAATATTTCCTGAGAGTTCTCCTTTCATGTGGGTCCGAAGCTTAAATAACATGAAAGAGACCCAACTATTGTGCAAAACAAAAAGTCAGATTTTCAAGGTTTCTACCCATTATGTGAGCTCCTGTTGACAGAATGCTTTAAAACATCTAGCTGAAAAACCTGCTTTCCCAAAAACTACAAATCCTTTTCCTATATATATATACACACTTTTGCAGCACATGGCACAAGGCACATATTGCACTTGTACAAAAAATAACACATGTAAAGCCAACCAAAGAAATTAATAAGACATCAAAGTTTCTACACAGACAGCTGCCTTGGCTCAGGGTGTCTTTTTGGTAGAGCTCATGTAAGGCAGGCGGTACCGATACAGGTCTGGCATGTGGAGCTGACTCTTATCACCTAAGCAAAACATTATTTTTTTTTTTGTTACATTTTAAGTATAACCTACCTGGAAGTAAACATGTAGATACAAGCATAATAGGCTTGTCAGGTAGGTAGTAATGTAAACTGCAATATTTCAGGAAAAAATAAATTAGAGAGTGGTCAGTTCTTTGATGTGCATATCAACTATTTTAACTTAAATGGTGATGTATAAAAATCTAGTAAAATGTAGCTAGTATTACTTTAGTAATTGATAATCTGAACTTTCGCTTTGGTAGAGTGCTTCCAGGTGTTTCCTGAAATCTGCCGTCTGGTGTGTCTTCTAGAATTGTTGACATTCTCTTTGAAGCATCAATGGCATTTTCCTGTGTGATTCCTCCATGCTGCAGTCAGTCCTGGGAAAAGATTTCTTGCTTGTTGCACTTGCTGTTGTTTTTGGCTCATGTCGATTTAGTAAGCAAGATATAATTAGATGGCAGCTGGCTTTGTTATCATGTCCCATGAGGGGTGGCTATTACGCATGACAGCCGTTCCTATCTGATTGTTCCGTGTTCTTTGGCTCTTTTTTTCCCCCACTTATTGGCTCACCAACGGGCTCTATCACTTTTTTTTTTCCAATGTGAGAATGCAACATTAATATTGTTTATTAGACCCCCTTAGTAGAAATTTTTCTTTTAAAACAAATGCAGCAATTAAAATTAGAAGATGTGGTTCAAGCTTGATGTTCCTAGCTATTTCCTATCCTTCCATGTAACTCTAAAGCAGATCTCCCTTGTGTTTTAATGATTTGGGAAGATTAGCTGCCTTCGGTATGTAACAGTACCGAATCACCTTCTGATACTTCCAGTACTTTTCTGTGTTTCCTTAGTTTCTTCAAGGTCCATTTACCTCTTTAGTCCTTTTAAAGCCATCCTGATTAAATTTCAAGACCTGAACAAACAACAAAATACAATCAGCTCACCTGAAGTTAAACAAGGTAAATATAACTTTGTCAGTGTAAACTGGAGTTTTTTGGAATGTGGATCAAATGATTTTAAAGCCTTTAAAGCAAAGCCATTTTATAAAACTTTATTCCAAAGTCTGAACATGTCACTGTGCACTGTTCCACCCATTATCTGAAAATAGAAAGTCTGTAGTACAACAGCAAACCAACCCAAACACAGTTATACACCTAAGCTGAAGGGGCAAGACAATAAGAGCAGTAATAAGAGAAGGAGCCAAAAAGCTTGTGGTTATTTTGGAAACTGCAAATATTAGCTGCTCGTGTGGGAGAAAACATTGACAAGACAACTCTAATTTGTTTAGTACGTATCACACCTTTCCCATAGTAAAACATGATGATGGCAGCCTTGGGCTGTATGATTGCTGTTCTTCAATAAGAACTTGGAAACAGGTCAGAGTTTATGGAAAGACAGACAAACTAAGCCACATATGGGGTACTGGAGGCTCTAAAAACCTTGAAACTCACTGCTGATACACTACCATACCACCTAGAAGGAAGTATTTTTAAGGATTTATATGAATATATATGATTGACATTTTACGGATGAAACTGTAGTTAAACTGCCAGGTAAATGTATTGAGTTAGGTTGAATTCCAAAGCGAAACAAACTTCTTAGAGTTTTATCTTAAATAAAAAAATTATTTTTACACCGCACAATTATTTACTACTCTTTGTAGGTCATTTACATAACTAATGAATGCATTATTTGGAATATCGTTTGAGTAAAATATACCTTTTTTTCTAGGCATTTACTATGAGGATCCAACATTTTTGCTAGACACAATAGATCAGTATTAAAGGTTTTTTTAAATGCTGTTCCAGATGAAATGCAGAAACCACCAGCAGTGGAAGCAGGAACCTCTGAGGGTGGAGCAAAGTGTTAGTGGTTTAAAAGGAAGTCGTAGATGGAAATTCCCAGTGTCCAGTGACGAACAGGGACGCTGAATTCTGCTACCTGAGTATAATTGACTGGAAGCAATATGATATAACGTTGGGTAAGAAACAGTATCAGATCCAGAGCAGGTATAAAGGTTTTCACGATAAGGGATAAGGCAAGACTTGGTGGTCTGGGAAAAGAATCAGAGTCAGAAGCTTGAAAGGAGAATCAGCTGTCAGGATCTTTGGGTTATGCCTAAATCAGTAGTTGGGTCATGGACACAAGCCACACACATTTAGTCTTACAAATCCATGGACAAGGCCGGAGGGAGAAGTCAGGTAACAAAAAATGGGTCAATGCCCAGAAAACAGAAGCCAGTGAGATATCCAACATCAGCAAGATGAGATGGAAATCGATGGGGCAGAAATGTGATTGTGATCAGGTAGTGAGACAAGAAAGGACCGCTGGACATATATTCACTTGAAGGCTTTCAAAAATCTGGTGCTGTCTGTCTGGCAGAAGGCTTTATAGGAAGAACACTTAAACAGGTCAATGTGGTGACAAAAACAAACAGACAGGCCAGGATCAAAAAACGTTTCAACATATTTTCAATGCATTGCAGTTGACAAATTGTCAAATGGTGAATTCTTTTCTTGGGTTCAATCCGATGAAAATGTATCACACTAACAATAGATATGTCTGGTAAAGATATTAATCAGAATACCCCAGGGCAAAAATACACTACAGCATCCAGTGTGGGTCTTTAGGCAAGACCCTTTGCGCTACTGCCTATCTGCCGCCACAAAGTAGGCTGCCTCAGTGTGATTTCACCAAAAAGCATTTCCCTCCCAGTTGTACTGTGTATGACATGTATGTGACAAATAAAGATATATTATTATTATTATAATTATAAAACAATTACTTTAAGCAGAATTACCAGATGTTAAAATGAGGTCTTAATAGTAAATTCTTGGATCAAGAAAAAAAGAATTCTGCCGCCCTTGATAGCGGCATTTTCCTTCCCACACAGTGTTATGCACATTTACTTTTATATCAATAGAGAGACACACAATCGCTCCTCTAATGTGGTGATTTGTTTTTGCTCTCAAGTTCTTGGTGCATTTCAGTGAGTTTGAGCCAGTGACGGGTCTATCATTTAATCTTTTGGCCCGCTCCTTTGAATACTGGGATATTTGAACGCTACGGCAGTGCCGTGAACACAGCATCTGAAAATTTACTTTGATAAACTTATATCTTTAGGATAGATTAAAACAGAAAGCAACAAACGGAGCACATCGGGTTTCTCCTTTGAACATCCTCCAGCGGGAGTTGTAATAAGCCACCACTCCCCCGACTTTCTGCCGTTCTGATTTTTCTCCGCTCATACTGTTGACACTAAAAAGTTGGACACATTGAGGCATGTAGGAGGTGCACATCTTGTAACATTGCTATTTTTTTATGTCATTACCTTTTTAATAAATTAGAAGAATTAAATGATCATTTATGATCATAAAATTACTAAATTAGAAGAAGCTCCATGCGTTTTAGATATGTTACATAAAATCATAAAAACTAATGTATTATTATTTTCTGCCACTTTTTTATGGTACACATATTTGCTTTAACCATTCGAATTTGACATATAATTAATTAACCGTCAAAATGTATGAATATAGCTAAACATGCATGTAAATATTTTACTTGATATTTTGTTCATGAGTTGAAATTTTTCACAATTTATTGTTTAAGCTTAGAAAGTTCAACCATTATTCTAAAGGAAGTAATGGAAGCACTTTGTTCCTACTTTGTGGCCAAATTCTGAGCTAGACCAGATTTAATTTTGCAGTATTACACTATATTATATGTTCTTGGGGATACAGCCAATCAGCACATAGGGAAATAAACGCAGCTTTTGGATCGGGTGTAAACACAAGCCAATTCCATGTAAAAATGCATTACGTCAAGGGCTTTTGGTTTCTGAAGTAGCAATTTTCTATGGAATATTTATAAATGTTCAACAAAACAATTCCACAAAAAGGTCGGTCTTCTGTGAATAATTTATATTCATATTCCACAGAAAATTAATTGAATGGTTGAACCACAGAAAGATGCTGCAAAAAGAATTGGGTCCACTGTAGTTATGACAAATAATTTTTGGTTTTGGGAATCCATAACTCTGTATACCACAACAGCAGCATCAATTAAACAATCTTGATACTTGAGATTAAGACTAAATGTAAATGTACATTGCAATGTCTACTGTAACCAACCGGATATAAAAAATAAGATATAAAGTTCATTATCCAATGTATATAAAATGTGTTTAAAAATAAATTGGTTTGTCTACAACAGTCATGGTTTCTTATGTGGCCCTTGGCGAAAATAAATCAGTTTCTCCTGTCGTATAATTATTCACACAGATCACAGAGATCAAATGCATTTCACACTGATTAAAACAGTGATATGGCTTTTAAGTTTAGCAATAATAGGAGGCTCCAAAGCAACAACTTTAACAGGTTTTGAAGTTACTGTATAGTAAAGCATGCCTTGTGTGTCTTGTCTGAGCAGTTTTGTTTCTCCTTTTTTTTCTCATTGTTGTCAGCAGTGCATGCTGGGTGATAAAAAGGCCAATCAGGTTGGGGATAAAAGGAACCTGACTTGAAAATGAAGTGCTTCACACATACACTTATCTTGTTGCTTTCAAAGCTGATGAAGTAAAACATGTTTCCTACTCTTCTGAAGACAACATATTTGAACTAACAAAAACAAAAAAATTACAGGCAATGAATATCAGCACTTAGCATCAGTTACAGCTAACCTAAATAGTCTACTCTGCTATGAAGTTCAGAAATTTATAATGAGGTAAACAGATATCTACTTGTCTGAGTTGTTTATCACTGACATGGTGTGATAGAAGGTAAAGATGAATAGGAATAATTAAAGCCGCCAATGACATCTAAGCAGGCTCCTACTGCGAGATGCAATGGGTCCTGCCTGAACATAGTTTTTAAATGTCAACCCGCATGGTCCAGCTGTAGGAGCCAATCTCTCTCCTGTGCTGTGCAATATTACAGCAACTATTCCCATAATGAATCAGAACCACTGAATGTAAGGCTCATTTGAGGCAGTACTGTGGTGATGCAACCGATGTAGTTTCCTTGGTAAGATATTGGAAAATGTGACATTTTCCATCAGTCTATATTTTCTACCAAATCATAAAATCACTTAAAACAAGTCAAATGAAAATATTACCTATTACAGTGAGGCCTTATACATTGGCTAATAGCTAGCCATGGAGCATGTTTGTGACCTTCCATTGACTGCTTGGCATTTTGCCATGACATTCAAAAAGCCAATAATTTTTACAGTCTAAACCTGAATTTATCCAGCTAAAAAGAAGTCAGTCAATGACTGTTACATTGTGAGTGATGTTTTGAGAAGTAAGTTCATAATCAGTAATCCCTCAGGTATTGCAACATTTGAGTAATTTCCCAAATACGTCTAATAACTGACTTCTAGTTTACCACTAAAGGCGAAGGTGTTTAAGGGTGACAGTCACTGTTTGAAAACAAATCCAAGCAGAAAGCAGTTGTTATACCCAGAATGTATACGTGTTTTCTAAAACAACTGTGAGTTCTGAAATTCATATACAGGCTAAAAAATAAAGGGAACACTCAAATAACACATACTAGATCTGAATGAATGAAATATTCTCATTGAATACTTTATTTTGTACAAAGTTGAATGTGCTGACAGGACAATCACACAAAAATCATCAATGGAAATCAAATTTGTTGACCAATGGAGGCCTGGATTTGGAGTCAAACAGAAAATTTAAGTGGAAAAACACACTACAGGCCAATCCAACTTTAATCAAGTCAAAATGAGGTTCAGCATTGTGTGTGGCCTTCACGTGCCTGTATGACCTCCCTACAATGCCTGGGCATGTACGGATGAGATGAGATGTGGATGGTGTACTGAGGGATATCCTCCCAGACCTGGGCTAAAGCATCCGCCAACACCTGGACAGTCTGTGGTGCAACGTGACGTTGGTGAATGGAGCGAGACCTAATGTTGCAGATGTGCTTAATTGGATTCAGGTCTCGGGAACCAGCAGGCCAGTCCATAGCTTCAATGTTTTCATCTGGCAGAAACTGGTGACACAACACAGCAACATGAGGTCTAGCATTGTCATGCATTAGTAGGAACCCAGGGCCAACCACACCAGCAAATGGTCTCACAAGGGGTCTGAGGATATCATTTCGGTACCTAATGGTAGTCAGGCTACCTCTGGCGAGCACACGGAGGGGTGTGTGGCCCTCCAAAGAAATGCTACCCCACTCTCTTACTGAACCACTTCTAAACCAGTCATGCCAAAGGATGTTTCAGGCAGCAGATCTTTCTCCTCGGCGTCTCCAGACTCTGTCACGTTTGTCATATGTGCTCAATGTGAACCTGCTTTCATCTGTGAAGAGCACAGGGCACCACTCCTGGTGTACTGGCCTGTCTCCTGGTAGCGCCTCCAGGCTCTATACGCTACACTAATAGACAAAGCTCTCATTGATGTGCCATTCTGGAAGAGCTGCACTACCTGAGCCACTTGTGTGGGTTGTAGAGTCTGTCACATGCTACCATGAGTGTGAAAGCATCACCGACATTCAAAAGAGACCAAACATCAGCCAAAAAGCATAGGTACTGAAAAGTGGTCTCCACCTAAAGAACCACTCCTTTATTAATTGTGTCTTGCTAATTGCTAAAGATTTTCACCTGTTGTGTATTCCATTTGCACAACAGCATGTGGAATTGATTTTCAATCAGTGTTGCTTTCTAGGTGGACAGTTTGATTTCAGAGAAGTTTGATTTCATTGGAGTTATATTGTTTTGTTCCCTTTTTATAGTTATTAGTGTTTCATTTATTTTTTGGAGCAGTGTATATTACCTTCCAATGACAAAAATGAAAAAATGGACTCTAGTACTCATTAAACCTTATTTTTTAAAGTTTTAAAGTCTGGATGAGAGATTTGCTGATGTAAATGTTTGCAGAAGGTGTGGCCCATGGTTCTGTTGGGGTTATGGCATGGAAAGGTGCTTTCAACACAGGGACAGTTGATTAATGCCATTTTGAATGCAGTAAGATACTGTGACGAGGGTCCTTATTAGGCCATTTTTCCATGATAATCACCTCATGTTGTTCCATAAACGTTGGAGTTGGAGTTAGAGTTGAAGATGCCATCATACAGCTGCTTCAGCATTCCCACTGTCATCTGGACAGAGCAGGCAAATCTGTGAGGATCATGTTCTTTGATTTTTACTGTGCATTTTATACTATTCCGCCTGATCTGCTTCTTCGGAAACTCCAGAAGACTCAGGTGGAGGCCTCAGCAATTGCCTGGATCAATGACTACATGACCAAAACACCATAGTTTGTCAGACTGAAGGACTGTGTGCCTAAACAGGTGATAAGCAGCACTGGAGCACCACAGGGGGCTGTACTCTCACCATTCCTTTTAACTTTGTACACTTCAGACGTCCAGTACAAGTCAGATTCCTGTCAACTCTGCAGTTGTCGGGTGTATGAGAAAATGGAGAACATGCTGAGTAAAGAGAAACAATTATCTCATCTTAAATGTCAACAAAAACATAGAGATGATTGTAGATTTCAGGAGAAACAGTGTCAGATCAATCCCTATTTCCATCATGGGAGAAGGACTGGAGACACAACAGTGAAGTCGTCTACAAGAAGGGACAGAGCCGACTTTACTTCCTGAGAAAGCTAAAATTATTTAAGGTTTGGGGCAAGATGTTGCAGATCTTCTATAAGTTTGTTGTTGAGATTGTCATCTCCTCTGCCATCATCTGTTGGGGCAGCACCATCAGAGCAAGGGACCTAAAAAGGCTCAACATCCTGATAAAGAAGGCTGTGTCTGTTCTGGGGACAAATGTGGACTCTCTGGAGTTGATGGAAAGAAGGATTTTACATAAAATCAAGAAAATCCTAGACAACCCTGAACATCCTCTTCATGAGACTGTTACTGGAAGACAGAGTCTCTTCAGTCAATGCCCTTTTCCACCAAACTGGTTCCAGTGCTGGTTCGGTGCTAGAACCAAAGTTAGTGCCCGTTCTTTGTGTTTCCACTGACCAAACTGGTTCTAAACTGGTGCTTAGCTTGCCCCAACTCTTTTTGGGGACAGAGGAAAGAACCGGTTTGACGTGATGATGTCAGTGACTGGGGGCGGGGCTAATAGCTGGTAAACAGAAAAAGATCAGCAGTTTTTAACAACACTGGAGTTGCATGTGCGACAAAAGAAACAAAATGGACCTGAAGTCAAAGCAGCAGTGGTCAGTGGAGGAGACAAACTTCCCGCTCGCAGTGTGATCCCCCGATCGACAAAAAAACCTGGAGGGGGCTTCAAGGACCAAACCGGTGTTCCAATGCATCCAGCTAGAGATGGCTGTGGGAGGGTATGAGTGCAATGTTGAGCAAATTATCAACAAGCTTAACAAGTGTTGTTGTGGTCTTGTGGTGCTTGGATGTGGCGCTAAATCTACTGGGTAATGATGATGTACGCATACGCATGGAGCCACGTAATGACATAACTTTCCGGCCAGCACCAGTGTTTGGAAAAACAAACGATTCTTTGTTGGTTTGCACTTGGATCAAGCACCAGCACGGAACCAGCCTTTGGTGGAAAAGGGGTATCAGAGGCTTCTTCAGCTTAATTGCAAGACAGAATGCTACATAACATCTTTCCTGCCTACAGCCATCACCATCTACAACAACTCCTCAGTTAAATTTGATACTCCAATTATATTTAATTTCCCTTTGGGATAAATAAAGTCATTTGATTGATTTGATTTTATTAATAGTGTACAGACCCCTATTGCAAGGAATTAATTGCAATACAATTTTTGCAACCTGAACACATGCCAGTTGTTGCGTGGCTGACTTAAGTCACTAGACATGTTAACTTCGGAGGATATTTTGGATGCACTTGATAGTACCTGTGGGTATTCAGCAGCTTTGTACAGTCATTGAAGAGAAGCAGACTAACTTTCCACAGAACACAATCAACAACCTTATTAACTCTAAGCAAAAGTTATTTGTTCCATTGTTTCTTTAAGAGTTTTACTGGTCACACAAGATACTGGTTTTCTAACTGGCCAAAGAAGCAAAATAACATGGTTCAGAGTATACAACATTTAAGATAAATGGGTCCGACATGGGTCCGAATTGTTGTTTATATGTTTGTCAAGTGTACTATGTTGCCAAGATAATCTTTCATTTTACTTATCAAAGTCAGTATAGTATTTTTTCATTTCATTTATAGGAATTGATTATTGGTCAATAAATGTGGTATCTGTTATTTTTTTCAAAAATTTTACTCAAATAAACACCTTCAGTGCTGCGGATTCAATGGTGAACATTGTCTGTTGTTGCGACTCTTAAATGTTTATGTCAAGCATCTCTAGGTTCACTGTTTCTGTACTGTATATATTTTGTCATGGTCACACTAGAGAATGTAGTTAACTGCATTAACTCAACATTATTAGTCTGTGTCTGTTGAGGGGTAGGAAATTTTAGTTATAATCTTATCGGCCTGGTTTCGTATGGCAAACTCTTACATTTTCTAAGAAGACATACCAAAGCATTGCCCACACTGCACAGGACTAGGGCTTCATATATTTAGTTGGCAAGTATATTTTTTGCCACATATCTGGAAAAAATATTTAGCTTCATTAAAAGTGCAAATAATAATAATAATAGTAATAAGTAGAATAAGTATACAAACACAAAGCATAGATAAATAAAGCAGAGCAGACTGAAAAGATAAACCATTTTAAAAATAAAAACAAATTCCAGGTGTGAGGACCAAGCTTTGCTGCAAATGAACAAACTTTATTTCCCACAAGTAAAAACTTGAGCCATTGAATTGTTTAAAACACATATGTTTTTAATTACATGATATGGTCATAATTTTATTCTATATTGTTAAAAGATCTATGCTTAAACAATACATTGCTGACATTGACATTTATTAAAATTCTTAGTGATTAATTTCTACTTTACTGTCCATCTCTCACTCAATAATTGCCTTGCAGAAATTCAAATGTAAACAAATTTTGTTGTCACCTTCTGCCAATTTGCTGTGTTTCTCATATTACTTTAAACATCCATGTCATCATCATGCGAAAAGACACTAATAAGGTGAATACAAGTCGTGACTCGTTGCTTCTATATATTGCAGCAGTAATTGGAACATTAAGTGTGGTGTTATGCAACTGTTCTATTTGTTTCTTCTCACTTTTTTCTACCTCTTTTATCTTCCTTTGTGAGTGGCGCTACATTACTATTCCAAGGGATGTAACAGTTTTGTTAGCCAGTGGGTATGAATTTGCAGGCTGCTTTACTGGCCCCTTCATTTCACTGTGAACCTCTTTATCCCTGCAGGATATTAGCTTTTAAAGCCCCTTAGAGAATTCTGGCAACCTATGTTGTTCGTTATGAAAGGTAAGAAGAAAAATGTTTTTTATAACATCCATCATAGACAAAACAACAGCTTTCTCTTTAATAATTAAATATAGATTCTCTATTTTTAGTGCTAAAATATTGTCCATCTGGAGCAGAGTATTGCATCCGCAGTTCATTGACAGTGTCTGTGTGATGCAGTAACTGTTTTGAAGACATGCCTCTGTCCTCGAGACCTGCTCCAAACAGCCATTAATTTATTCAGGCCCTGGGAGCGTTAACATGGTCTGCAATGGGATGCATTAAGATGGTTCCCACTCCTGATTCATGAATGCCCCCTCAGTAAAGTGTGCAATTAAAAAAACTCCACGAACAGGTAGGGAAAAGCTTCTGTAACATCCTGTCTATCTTGAATGACTAACCTGCTGAAGGTGGTGGAGACAAAGACAAAAAGTGTCATTTGTGAGCTTTCAACTGTATGCATATGTCCTGTCTTACAGAATAAAGAAGTATTGTGAGAAAATATTTTTTAGTCAGAATTGACAAATGAAAAGATAAAAAAACTTATAATTTGACCATTTCACCAGAATTTTCCATTTACTTTTGAGCAGGAAACAATATGACAGTGCCTACTAATATTTAGAAGAAAAGATCAATCTTAAGTCACTACATTAACCACCTTCTGCTCCTCAGCATTTAAGCCTCTTTCAGTCATACATTCCCCCCTGGATCGTATGTTACCTTACCTCCCTTGTTGCCCGGTTCTCCTCGTGTCCATTCCTCAAATCTCCCAGTAAGGTTCCCCTGCTGCTTGTCTGATTCTCTGTGCTGATTCTCTCTCTCTCTCCTCCATCATCCTCCTCCGTTCCTGTGTAAGTTATTTCCTTTATGGTTTTGTTTCCTTGTACTCTCTTGTTTTCTCTCGCGCGGTTTAAAGTTTTAATTCCTCAGTAGTTTAGCTCCTTTGTTGCATCCGGTTCCCCTCTTTATTGTTATTAGTTTGTTTGTTTATTTTCCCATCCTTTATTCCTTTGTTCTTTGTGCTGGTTTGTTTATTTCTATTGCTTAGTTCTTTCACGTTCCATACTGTAGTTCCTGCGTTGCGCTTTAGTTTATCCGTTTGCTTATTCATCCTAGTTCCAGTCCCGTGTTTAACCTTGTTTTATCGTTTCTTCTCCGTGCCGCATTGTTTATGTTCCCCTCTTGTTTCCGTCCTGCGTTTATCCTGGGTTTGTTGTCCTTGCTCCGTGCCGCGTATATTCAGTTTGTTCATATTCATCCTCACAATAAATAATAATCCTTTCACGCATCCACCTCTGCTCGAGTCATATTTACTGCTTTCTGACAGTAGCATGATAGGTAAATTCTGGTCTAGAAGTAGTCCACCATTACACTGAATGTATGTTCCTTTCCAAATGTAATAATGATTTAATGCTTTTAGCTGGGGTTTTTTCAACTGTAGTCAATCCCAACTAAATAAGTCCAGTTTAAAAATAGTTTATTAGCTTTATAACCACTTTAATACTACTATTACCAAATTTCTATTAATTCAGTTTAAATTTTTGTTAATATAAACAACTATGTTTTAGTTTATGACATTTTTGACTTATAACCTAACCTAAATCAGCTGTAAGTTTTGTCCTTCACAAAACATATGTGTGTCATTAGCAAATAACCCCATTGAAATCCCCATGGTAAAGGAACCATACCACGAGTAACAGCCACACATTTTGCTTTTTTTCCTATCTTTTTGGATTATATTTTGTTCAGGAAACCTTTGACCCTGTCCGATTTCGCGCCAATAGATTTTTATATTTTTAATTATTAAAGCAAGAGCTGAATATTACTTGAATATAATACTTGTAGAATTCTTGTAGAATCCCTTCTTTTCTCTCATTTTTTGTTGTAAATTAATGAAAACATTATCTGCATCTTTGCTTAGGTAAAGATTATAATTGGTGATTTCTTTACAAAGTACATTTAGCACAGCAGTGTGATATCTTCAAGACCTTTGCAAACTGATGCATGTAAGGATCTTGAAATGTCATTGTACTTGAACATAATCAGTGTGTAACATTAGAGGAACATGCAGGTGCCGCCTCTTAAGCTGCCGTTACACTATAATTCAGCATCAGATGGGTACCTGAAAACTGTACAATTGAGCTCCTAGTGTTAAACCAAACAGTTCATTGATTGGGAGACACTTGACAGTAATATGTCACATTTGGTTTTGTCCCTCCTGAATACGTTGAACAGTAAAAAAGCATACCAAAATGCACCTACAGCTGTGGTTTGTTGGATGAAAATATCCTGACACTCACCATCACTCGTTCAAACTGAAAATAAATTAGTTAACTACAAAAAATATTTAAGAGCTTAATAATTAACTTTGAGTAATCCACTATTTATGAAAGATATTTGTGGTCATCGAGGACCAAAATCTTGGTGGTCCATCAAAAAGTCCCCTAGACTAAAATCTAGATACTTCTACCAACAATACATGATGGTTCTGAGTTAAAACAGCACTTTATGAATATTGAAGGTAATGGCTTTAAGTTATTAATCTGGGAATCAGAGAAGGTTGTGTTTTGGACGTCTATCTATTATTATTATTACTTACGTTATATCTAGATTTGATGCTGATCTAAAAAAAATAAAAAAATCGGGACTTGTATGACTGTAAAAATGAAGAATGAATAATGCCATTTATTCCCTCAGCAGCACATTTTAAAAGCATGTAAGTGCTAACATTGAATGGTACGGGTAGGTGCTAGTGGTTTTACAAATCCAAGCCTTTATTTGTAAAAAATAAATAAATAAATACATAGCTCCTGTTAGTGCTTTAGTATTGAACAGAGGATGTGAAAGTTCATGGAGGAGGGTAGTCTCCCATGACAGCTTTCCAATATCTTCAACCTGAATAATCTCACTTCAAGTTTCTGCAGCTGGTAAAGATTTTCACTCTTTATATCTCGTTCGGACTGTCATAGAGGAAGTTTGTACATTATTAATTTACAATTTAATTTAAGTGATGGAAAACTAGAGCAATGCATTTACCTCAATAAGTGGAGTTCAAGATAAAAAATAAAAATTTTAAATAAAAACTCAATTCTTGCCCACTGCAGTCTTATTTCCCATACCCTTCTTATTAAATTAAATAAAAGTTCAACTAAACTAAACAAACAAAATTAAACCTATTCTACCATATGAGGAGGGGCTCTTTAACAAGCAGACACTTAGCTGTCTTTGAGAGTGAATGGGTGTTTAGAAGAAAATCTAATACCACATTAACTCCACTTCAGCTACAGTATGTTAATATTAAAATGCGTATGTCTGTCATCTAAAAATAACACTCTAGTAAGAAATGTTTTCCTGATAACAGCATTCTTAAAATGCTTTCGGTGGCACGGTGGATCTCTCAGACGGAACAGTTTTTTATCTGAATCCGACAAAGCCTTAATTGCTGGTTTGGAACACCATGGTATGCCAGTGGAGATAACACACTAGTCCCACCCTCCGTGGAAATACTCTGGCCTGAGGAAGGAATTTATTTGGGTAAAAACAACTGTTATTACTTTTATTGAGAGGTGTGTCTTCATAACCCCCACCCTCCCACCCCCAAGTAAGTAATATGATTAAAGTCA
>JAVLVB010001216.1:3647214-3684248 GCA_032876305.1 Orestias chungarensis | reverse complement strand
ATATATATATATATATATATATATATATATATATATATATATATATATATATATATATATATATATAGTTGGGAAGAAATATGTAGTTAAATTACAGGAATAATGATAATGAGACATATAAATGTAAGGGAATGAATGTGATACTGAATCTACAACCTATCCATGGCATGAAAACTACTACACTACATTTGCTCCAAGTCTAAACAAACTGCCTATTGTTTTTGTTTTGAATTTTTTTTGTGGTTCATGCTTGTGTTTCATTTAAACAGTCCGTGGACATTGCATTTTGCTTTTGTATCAAACAAACTGTAGCCCACTTATCTCTTAAAATAAATCATTTCCGTAGAAAAAGGCAAATAAAATCAATGTGACGGATTGATGAGCATTGAATTTGCCGTAAGCCCTTTTAAATGTTTATAAAGTTAAGTTCCTAGCTGATCATATTGCCACACATTAAGGCTTATGCACTTGGATGATAAAAAAGCAATCACTTTACCAGAGTCAAATTGTATCCATCCTCCCCAATTTGTTTCAGGGATAATTTACCTTCATACCATCTCATATCCAATCTCAAATGTTAAAGTGAGAGGAAAGAGTACCCTAAGACGTTATCAACCTCCTTCTACCTGCAGAGTAACCCACATTCTCACAGTTACGAGATAATTATCTTCTTTATCAGCTAACTGCAACTACAACGTGTTCCTATTGATAGCTGCCCATTTATATAGAAATTGCTGATTGAAAAAGTGCCAGCCAATGTTTTCACCCCCTTTTAAAAGAAAGATATGGCACTATGCTGATGATACTATCCTCCTTCTCAATGATGCGTATCCAGAATAAGTTGGAGGCACTGCTGGTGCCAGTTTTTCAATGCAGTTTTTCTATTTACCCATCAAAACACTGAAAAACATCTTCAGTAATGAGCATTTCCTCCCTCCAAAGCATTAAGACCCCAGCTGTCACAGCAAGCAAGCAGCACAACCTACACTTATGCTTTCCTTATGCTTTGATGATATATTATAATACCATCATGATGATAAGTGTTTCTGCAGAGAGCAAGTCTTACTGATATTGTTTAACACCCATCACTTCAAGTCTCTGAAGATGGAACAAAGATGACTCAGATCTTATATTATTTAATACAAGGCTTGACTTTGTGACAATGACAGAACAAGATATTTCTGTTAAGTATGTCTTATGCAGATAAAGAACACATTAATTGGGCTTTTAGTGAAGATGTTTAAAATGTCCTTAATTAAATTTTATTTTTATTTATGATCATCTTGCACTGTATGTTGGCAATGGGATTTAAGAACTTTTCCAAATAACTATAATTTATTTTACACAAAAGGGTGGATTTGAAACGCAAACAGAAATACAAAAATCACAATGTAGATTCCCCATTTTCAGAGATGTGTTAATATGACTGAAAAGCATTTTCTGGTCTACACCACACAACTGATTGGCACGTTGTGCGCATTTAATAGCTTTTATTTACATTTGGTAACCTAAAGATGCCTGTCAGATGGCACTACTTTTCCTTTTCAAAGTAACCTGTTAAAATGTTTTTAGCTCTTTTACGCTGTTTTTGTGTTGCTAATGGTGGAAAGATGAGTAGCCAGTCGGATGAAGAAATGGCCTCTCTAACATTATATATACAAAGCAGACAAAAACCTGGTGATTAATAAGTACACATTCCTCAAACCTCTGATCAACCTAAAACTTTAAATAAATCAAGCAATGAACGCCTTTAGTTAAATCAATTGGGTTGTCACCAATAATTCTCCAACCAGTGATTTGTTACGAACAAATATTTCACATATTTTAATGTAAGTAAGACAAAAATAGAAAGTGCTTCAAAAAAAACAAAAAACAAATATAATTTGACTTAAAAGGTATATTTTCAGTTGATCTTTAAAACATGCCACTGACTCAGCTGATCTCAGATTCAATAATTAGTCAACTAACAAATACATTTGTTGACAATTTTTCCAGGGCATACAACCAGTGTTCTTCTACATTTACGAAAAGAACACAAAAATACATTCACATCCTGTTTGGATATTGCAGTTTATTTTTTGCTTCTGCCATGCTTCCTTAATTTATTTTGTGAGATTATTTTCAGAGTTCTTTTTCCTTGATTAAACTTTCTCATGATGCTTTACCCTGAAGGTGGGCAATGTTATCGGATCTCTTTTCAGAACAGGTGTGGGGAAATGAGTAAGACATTTGAAAGAGGAAAGTCCCTTTGTTGCGTACAATTGTCTTTAAGATCAAAAGGAAGATAAGTTCCTAATTAGAAGTTGTATTTTCATAGAGCTATACAGGAAAAGCAACAATGAAGTGAGACTTTCTTCAAGTTATGTTCATTACACATTTAACCTGCTTTGTTCTGATGTCTTTCCTTGGATGGCTGTTTTTTTCATATTTAGCTCCATTCATTGTTGCTACACATGGTCTAAAACCGCAGTGTAACTCTAGCCTGCTCCCCTACCTGTCCCTGCTCTGCCTTCCCATGCCTTATTAATGTTTCTATCTCTGACGCAACCTGTGCAACAATTAGACCTAAATAACCTTTCAGCAGAATTATGCTGATTGGCCTTTAACTAGTTAATGTTTATGTTAAACTTTTCAGCAATGTGTTGGATTTTGACTCTCATTCTACTTCACCCGTCACGATTTTCAGTATTATACCTCCATCAACTGCCATACCAAATTTCTGCTTCCATTTTCTTTTCCACACATTACTCTTCACTCCCCCCACACTTACTCCTGCCCATCTCAGTGTCTTTACCTCAGCATGAATTCTTTATGCATCCCTCATGTCAGGCCCAAGATGCAAGTTAGACAAACGTAACCAAAAAAAGCCTATGAGATGATGGAGAGGTGAGGTAAACTCAAATTTCCAGCCAACAGGTATAAATGCGGCAAAGAAAGCACTGGAGTATTTCCTAAGACTTTTTCAGAATGTCAAAAGAAATAACCACGAACAATTCATAAACTCTGAACTAGCAGCCATAACCTTATAGGTTTAGCGCCATGGAGTGCAAGCATGAAAGACTGGAAGAGGGATAATGCTGTATTGAATATCCTAATGATGGTGATTTTATTCATAATGGCAAAGTATATCACTTGTAGCCACAGTGACACATCTCGCATTTTGGCAGAGCCAAAAGAGATTGAGGCGTCAGCGAGGAAATGACTTATGGGTCAGTGTGACAACAGCTAATCATACCAGTCACACACAACAACATATAGGGTGATAAAATAGAGGGCAGGAGAAGTGTTGTGCCCACACACACAGTACACATCCTCATGGATACACAAAGGACTGACCTTGAGAGTGGACTCTATTAATTACACGGACCCTGTGGCAGCTTTGCCGCTCCTGCTTTACACAGGTTGTTGTAGAGCTTAATTAAAATAATAAGTAAATTATTAACAACATGGTTAAGGTCAGAAACCAGAAGATCTTGGACAACCACTTAAGACTCTCTGCAAGGCCTCATTTTGCAAGCATGATGATGTGTTGGTGAGGAGCATGAACTAAAAAAAAGGAACTCTATTATCTCTCCTCCTCAAGCCCTATATCTCATTGTAAAGTAGCAACCCAACATTTCTTCTGCACCATCCATCCCCTTAACTCAAGCATCGCATTTCACCTGCTGAAAGACGGAGTGCCCTTGCAGGGTAATTATATTAGGTTTGGTGATATGCGATCATAAAACTCAAAGCACTCTAATTCCTGGGAATGGGCTTTGGGTCCAGATATGAGTCACGCTGCTGTGTTTGATGTCATATCAGGCCTGCAGGCTTTTCACAGCTGGCCTCTTGTAAATTGTGCCATCATGCAAAATAAATAGATTGGCAAAATAAATGCTCTTAAATCAGGATCTTTAGAATTGTACTGCCCGCAGTCTTCCTTATTACCTGGTTTAGTCTCTGTTCAGTTGGTGATAATGCTCAAGTTTATGGCAACATAAAGTTTATCTCCTGTCTAAGCCCTGCCTCCCTCTATAGACCCTCTCAACTGCCCTCCAGTTTTCTACTACTTTTTTCATAAACAGTGCTTTGCAAAAATGTTCGTACAGGCTTTTTTTTTTTTTTTTTTACATCTTTTCGGGTTATTGCTACAAACTTTTATATCAAAAACCAACAAGCTAAGTGGACGGATAAAAATAGAAGACAGTAATTTAATTTAGTATAAAACTTACAAAAGTGTAGTGCACATTTGCGCTCAGCCTTTATGAGTCAATACTATCTTTTGGTGCAATCACAAGGAGGCTAAAAATGTTTGACCATTCTTTTTGGCCAATGTACTGTCACATATTGACACAATTAATCTGTGAATGCATGTTTTTGTTCTGCTGGATGGTCAAAAGTATATTTTAATGCCAAAAAAATGCCTTTAGTGGCTGTCTTCCTCTTCAAACACACAGGGACATGCCTAAAGCTTTGGCATGCATGCTCAATGGTGGAGCATGCATGCCAAGGGTGATGGCTGAGCAATGACTATGGGTTACTCTGTTATCCCTCCCCTAACAGGCTGGTAGGGTGCTAAAAGAAGGTTACCTGTAACAAGCTGAACACAAAAAGGAACCAGAAAACAAAGGACAGCAATCCCAGCTCATGTCTATGCTGCTGTTATGAGGGTAGAGAGTAAAATATGTCCTTTCATTCAAATATATAATTTGTATATGTATATATATATATATATATATATATATATATATATATATATATATTTATTTATTTTTATTTTTATTTTTTGTTTTTTTTGTTTTTTGTATTTAGCCTAAATAAGTTCATTAGTCAACCCGGCGAGTGGTGGAAGAAGTAGTTAATGACTAATTATTGCCTGTCCAAACAATCCATGTCTTATCTTTTTTGCTACCCTCATGGCAGTTCCAATACCCAGAATGACATAAATAGGACGAAAATTGGATCAATATCTTATCATTTGTGGGCAGACAGCAGCTGTTCCATTTTCAAATTAAGCCAAAGAATTTGGCAATGGGAGAGAACTTATTTAATTTACTTCTTGTGTGCAGTTTTTATTATTCTTATTTTTGATGAAGGAATCTTAAAAAAATCTAGACACGAGTATTTCTCCTTTTTTATGACTTATCTTATAATTAAATAAGAAACTGGAAGGGATGTATGGTAATTGGTTTTGTTCCTAATTTCCTTACCAGTATGGCATTTCTTGAGACTCTCTGGCTTCCTCCCATAGAAAAGATGATGTTAGTTTTTTTTAGAGTACTACATGAACTGACGGGAAACCGGTGAATTTGTTTTTGTTTGCCTCATGTGTTTTTGACATGGTTCTGTTGTAAATAGACCAGCATGTCCAGGGGGCTCATGGACTATCACCTCTTGGGAATGGATTCAAAGAAACTTATGAATGTGTAATTAAACTGTTTATATAATTATTAGAATCATGTTAAAACCGTACCACTTGTAAATTACTCAGTTACTTGATAGCTACAAAACTGACAGATAAATTCACACTATTAGCATGTGGAAAACTAATTCGTTTGAAGTTAAGCATGCATACTGTATATTTGATCAAAAAGTTAACACTATGTTTTATGGATTTAAATCTGTAAAAATGCAATTGGTAAACTTACCCTTTTTGTCTGTTTTTATCATCAACTTTAATACTGAGCTCTCTAATACCAGATAGTTTGACCATTTGGTAAAAGCTTTTTTATTTCTTTGCACCTAATCTACTCTTGTTGGAACTTTCAGCCACTTAACTTTTACTTATTTTCTCTTTTGGCAAGTTTTTATTTTTCCGGACCATAGGAATTGATAACTATCAAGGAATACAACATATATCAATGGTATGCTTCAGGTATAGCTAAGCTATCCAGGGTGTTTTGATCTTTACCTGGTTGGATCAACACCAGTATTTCATCATGTAAATTGAAATCACTTCAACATAAACTTAGGTTAGTATTTAGCCGATACATAAATGAGCAAAAACAAAAGGTGTTTAAAAAATTGTAATTTCAAAAAATGTGTAATGTCAAAAATACTTAACATGGGTTCACACTTCAATACAACATAACTTGAATAGTAAATAATCTGTTTTTTGGCCAAACTCAACTAAGGTTAGTTTAGCAGTAACTAAATCAGGAAAAGAAAAAAAAAAACCTGACCTGCAAGTAGAAGGCTGCTTAAATAGGGTTGGCTAACCTAAGCTTATGAAGGAGACACAACATAACAGAGGAAAAACAAATCAAAAAAAGAATACAAATTAAATACAGCATATGAAATGAATAAAACAAAATCATCTTTAAATTAGCACAAATACTAAGGGAACATTAAGATCAACTTTAACAAGACCCCTCATATGCACACAGTTCAGACAAATATTAAGTTCCCACCCATTAGAAAAAAACCATATCAGAGTAAAAAAGCTAAAATGTATGTTTAGTGTCATCTGGAACTAATGTAAAAAATGAATAAATGGCCACACACACACACACACACACACACACACACACACACACACACACACACACACACTATTACCATTCGAGGCCCAGTTCTATTTGGACACTTTTTGATAAACCTTTATCGTAGACCGTTTTCTCTCGGCGGGGTCGGATGATTGTTTATGGCCACATTCTAAATACCACATAAACTGAGAAAATGGGTAAGTATTAACTAGTGCTTTTACAGAGAATGTGCCTTTTCCACATTCCTTTTGACAACTCTGAGATTTGAGTTGCTAAAGTTAAATTGCTTTAGTCTGTAAAGTGCATTAACCTGATCTCACCTTAATGCCATGAAGAATAATACAAAAAGTGAATGAGCCCACTGCCCTGAAGTGATATTGTGCAAGCGGCCCAGCAATACTGGCACATATATATATATATTATTTCATGTCTATATCATGACTATGTACAACAGTTTCTTTTTTGATAAGCTTGTAATGGCTTAGTAATTATATTAGCTTCTACCTGCGTTAAGAGACACCTCTCACTGCTTGCTAAGTGTAGTTTTAAACACTGCTACCAAATGCATGTGCTTGGTGGAGTCTTTGACTTTTTCAACAAATAGCTGTTCTTTTTTTTTACCTTCCAATATTATTCAGCATAAACTGTTGAATTTATAAAAGTATAATAGACATCTTTTAGCATATTGAATAGTATTTCAAAGTGAAATCTGGGGCTCTAGCCATAGGTAAGTCCTGTCACTCCTGCTCTTTCTCTTGCATTTCCTCAAAACATCTTTAACTCCTGGTACGGTAAGAAAGAAAATGTTCACAGTTTTATACACAGTTGAAATGTTAAAAATGTTCTAATAACCTTAGTTGACCTTAGTGTGTTAGACCTTTTCAACCTATAAAATGGTGGTGATTTAGTCATCAGTAGCCAACAACCTTTTGAGAATATTCTTCTTGACAGTTTTATTTATCCAGGTCTCAGCTTCATATATTCCATCCTTTTTAGCTTCAGGTAGACCTATGTCAAGGTCCTGATATGCCAGGGTAAATTCAAGCTTTTACCTTATGCTTTTACTTCACATCCTCTTTAAAAATATTATGTTTTTTCAGTGAACACAGATTTTAACCTATGTGAATTGAGCTCTCATAATTCCGGTTTTTATCTATAAGCAGGAACGTACTTGAAGAATGAGTGTGTAGAAGTAGAAAAAATGAACTCTATTTTACTCTCCAGTGATCAGTCCTCTCAAGATTGGCATTCTTCCATTACCATATGTTCATTCCATTCAATGTCTTTCTTTTCTAAAACCAAAAATAACGCTGTACATTAATTCAATTTTATTTTCAGAGCATTTTGTAGCCCACCAAATCTGTGTGGGTATACGTTTATCTCCATCGTGATTCTTGCTTTAACACAGGATCGACGTCCCCAGTGTCTCTGAAAAAAAATAATATAACACACAGGCATGGGTTGCTGTGAACAATTTATTGGTCACTATAGGGGATCTGCGACCCGTTTGCCCTTCCCATCACTACCCTTAATGCATCTTCTGTGATGTGGACACGATAAAGTTAAGGTGTTACTGTCCACGCTCCTTCTGCATTTTATGATTGTGATGATTGCCTGCAAAGTGCTTCATTCTCTACAGGTGAACAGGTTTCGGTCAAAGGAAGCTATCACTGTCACTTTACTGTCACAATCCTGGTTAGAAGTTTAACGTCAACCCATCGTTGGGCCTATAATACCGGCATCCTGATATTTTATTTGAGCTTTGTTTTAGTCAAATTAGACGAAATCATAGAATTTTAAAAACAACTCTGATGCATATATACAGTGCATTGCAAGAGTATTCGGCCCCCTTGAACTTTTCATCCTTTTGCCACATTTCAGGCTTCAAACATAAACATATAAAAGGTAAATTTTTTGTGAAAAATCAACAACAAGTGGGACACAATTGTGAATTGGAAGGAAATGTATTGGATGTGTCAGTGGGGCGTGCGATATTATTCAGCCCCTTTACTTTCAGTGCAGCAAACTCACACCAGAAGTTCAGTGAGGATCTCTGAGTGATCTAATGTTGTCTCAAATGACTGATGATGACAAATAGAATCCACCTGTGTGTAATCAAGTCTCTGTATGAATGCACCTGCTCTGGGATAGTCTCAGGGTTCTGTTCAAAGCGCAGAGAGCATCATGAAGACCAAGGAAGATGCAGAAATCTGGCCTTAATGGACGAGTGGCAAGAATAAAGCTATATCTCAAAGATATCCATAAAGAGTCTTGTTTAAAGTTTCCCACAAGCCACCTGGGAGACACATCAAACATGTGGAAGCCAGAATTTAACTGTTTGGCCACGAGGCAAAACAATATGTTTGGCGTAAAAGCAACACAGCTCATCACCCTGAACACACCATCCCCACTGTCAAACATGGTGGTGGCAGCATCCTGGTTTAGGCCTGCGTTTCGACAGTAGGGAAAGGGAAGATAGTCAAAATGCATGGAAAGATGGATGGGGCAAAATATAGGACCATTCTGTAGGAAAACCTGTTGGAGTCTGCAGGAGTCTTGAGACTGGGACAGAGATTTATTTTCCTATAAGACAATGATCCAAAACAAAGCCAAATCTACAATGCAATGGTTCATAAATAAACGTATCCAGGTGTTGGAATGGCCAAGTCAAAGTCCAGACCTGAATCGAGAATCTTTGGAAAGAGCTCAAGACTGCTGTTCAGAAAGGCTCTCCATCCAAACTCACTGAGCTCGAGCTGTTTTGCAAGGAAGAATGGGCAAGAATTTCAGCCCCTCGATATGCAAAACTGATAAGAGACATACCCCAAGCGACAGGCAGCTGTTATTGCATCAAAAGGTGGTGCTACAAAGTATTAACGCAGGGGGGCCGAATGATATTGCACGTCCCACTTTTCAGTTTTTAATTTGTTGAAAAACGTTTGACACATCCAATAAATTTCTTTCCACTTCATGATTTTGTCCCACTTGATTTTTTTACAAAAAAAATTACATTTCCTATCTTTGTGTTTGAAGCCTGAAATATGGCAAAAGGTTGAAAAGTTCAAGGGGGCAGAATACTTTTGCAAGGCACAGTAGTTGTTGTTTTAGCACAGACATGGCTGTTCAACACAGTCAATAATTATCTGATTAGTCTGAAATTAATGTAAGACTCTTAGATGACTAGACTGATTAATGCATTTCAAAACCAGTTTTACTGAAGGTTACGAAGCGTTTCCCTGTTAGAAACCAGATGTGTTAAAGTTAAAATTTTCCAGCTATGACTTAACATTGGCAAAAAAGATATTTGCTGGGGATTCTTGAGAGAAATCTAGTTTCAATTAAGAAATAAGCAAAGGATGGCAAAATGACATTTAGAAATTGTTTTAAAGATTTACAAAGTAAACATTTAAAATATGTCACATGCTGGCATAAACAGATGACAGCATTTGGATAAAATCCACAGAAAGTGGAGACTTTTAACATGACTACCCCAATGAGTGTTAAAGGGTCAGTCAAAAATGTGACGTAGCACGCCAAGTGTACTTTTCCCTTGAGATGATTTTTAAAAATAACAAAATGGATTTTAGTAGATTCCTTGAAAGGTTAGTGTTCTGTTTAATTGAAAAAAACAAACAAAACTGGAAACCTGTGGTTTTTTTGGCTCTATTCTAACAATGACTTTTAAAAGAAAGCTTCTATTTCTTTGCCTTCTACAAATATTCTCACAGCCATTTGTTTATTGCTGGAATTCATTTTTTTTTTATAAAAAAAAAAAAAATCTGTTATTCATGACTCTCAGTCAATAACACCCAGAAACAGTTGTCTCAAGTCAAGTTAACTTCGACCACAAGGCATGAACAAGGTTGTTACACTGTGAAGAAGGATGTCAGTGCCAACAAAATGCTGTCACATACAGATGTCTTTACTAAATTGTTGCCATGTCTGTTATATAAGTCCAATCAGTTGGCACCTCTGATGCAGATAATTACAACATTAATGAATCAAGATGCCTACTTCGGTATGAAGTGGTGTTAAGGCACTGTTAATGCTGTTTTAATAACTGCGTCTCTCCATGACACTGCCTCTATGCTTCTGTGCTGACATTTATTTCTTAAAGCATCTCATTTCATGCTGCCAACTGAACTGTTGCTGCGTCCTGTCACCTATCAATCAAATAGAACTTTTACTTCTGGTTTAGATTTGTTTCTGATGTTTGAATTAGGAAAAACAGGGAAAGACAAGTTCAAAACCAAAAAGAGCTTTGCCACTATGTTTGATCTTCAGAGCCCCATTTATGATTACTTGACTCACTGCTACTTTATGATGCATTGTAAATCTATCTACACAGATAAAGAAACACAGTCATCCATTTTTACCTATTGCTAGTGTTTAGTTTCGGGGGGTTTTCGGCCTATTCCTCCAGTAATTGTTTGAATTGATTAGTTGGGCGCTTTTTTGGGCGTCCAGAAATTTTAACTTTAAACTGAAGCAAATTCATTCAGAGGTCAATAATTCTTTACCCTAGGCCTGTTTTTGTTGTCCCTTTAAATGCCATGAATAACATATTATATCAGAAACTTAAAAGCTTTCAATTGATTGTGATTGCAAGATATGGGCAATTTTAAATGTAAGTAATAAAAAAATAAATATTTAAAAGTTGTTTTTAAAGGTTTTTAATTCTGTTGGTGTTAATTTGAATTGCGTATTTATTTTTATTTATTTTGTAGACCCTTAATATAATTTCATATTTAGGAAGGGATGTTTATACTGACATGCATTCGGGATCCGGAAATTCAAAGTCTGACAGCTGAACAAACAGGTTGACATTTGCCTCCAAAGTACATTCTCCCTCTTCACTGTAAATCTAGGTCCAATCATGCACTTCAACATCTGTGGTCAAAGGCGCCTCTCAGACAATCACCCTAATGAATTGGACCTCCTCCAAAAGTAAAAAGCTCCATCAGTTAGTGTGTTAACTGGTGGATGCATGAATGGCTGTGTCTTAGAACAAAAGTGTGTTACTGCACTGCTGTGCAATACAAACATACCAGAAAAAGGGAATTTTTACGTGTGGAATTATCAGATGGTGTTTCATATTTGATTTAGGGAGTATTTGATATTTGAGTCGTATTTGATTTAGATTTTAGAAAGTGACTTTTCTGATCTACACCTGTTCTCAATAGATACCAAAAAATCTATTTATCAAAACGATCACAGTAAAAGACAGTAAATTCACATTAATTATGAATGATTTTTCTTTTTATCAAAAAGTTTTACCTTTTAACTTTTACAAAGTAGCTATATCAGAACATTAAAAAAAGGTGTGTTATGACTATTCCTGGTATTTATGGTATTATAACAGAAAGGATTTTTACTGTCTAAAAAACAGGATCAGATAATCCAATATTCCTTAAGGCATAATATGTTTTGTGAGTACATAATTATCAAGGCATTTCTTTCTGCATTGTTCAAACAAAACAAAACAAAGAAACTATTCACTCTATGGCAGAGACTCAGGTACAGTTCAGTGTCGACTTAAATTTCACTGCCATTCTGTAGAGAACAGTAAACAGAATCTGTAAATTTAATTTATTATGTGCCTTTGCCAGGGGATCAAAACAGAGCATTGAGCCATAAGCGACTAAATGTCCTGTTCTATGACTACATTCTGTTCCAGGATTTCCCTGTCTTGCCTTACCTCTTTGATACATGGCTACCTCAACCTAAGAACCCTCATCCTGGTTCAGCCTTCACATGTCTTCCCTAGCTTTTTTTGAGCTGACACTGATTAAAACCATGGATCATTCTGCCTGTCTTTTTTGGTCGTCTGACCGTGCTTCTGTCTCCACACTGTGAGTAAATTCAAATCCAGTCCCCAAACCAGAAGAATCTCTTAGTGATTTCAACCTCTTCAGTCATCACCCAGTCAAATTTTAGGTCAGAAACATCCTGAACTGTTCATTTTAAATAAAATTACCTTTCATATCAACGCTGTGTTGGGAGAAATTCTACGTCCTCCTCTGTCACGAACTGTAACAAACTGCCAAGACAGAGATGTAATACTGCATTGCAACACTTTGATGTTTGTGATTAACATCTTATTTATAAAGATTACTGTTTTAAACAGCTGTTTCTTTAAATTGTTGGTTGTCATAGGACCCTTAAACACTGACTTTGACTGGACGCTTCAAAGTGTCCTAAGAGATTATTAATGTTTCGGGGGAAAATGTTTGTAATTGTATTACAACTATGCCTTTTGATTTAATTCATAAGGATTTAATATGGCTTCCTACCACCATGCATTGTATTATCAGGAAAATGTAAAATATGTGCTTCTCGAAATAATGTTTTTCAACCTTTTAAATACTTTTTGTATATGGATATGTATATGGATTTTGGGGCAACTCTGATCATGTTTGTGTATTTTCATGTAACTTACTGTGAAAGGAAGTAGGTAAATGATTTTCAACTGTGTGAATTGTGTAAAATAAATACCGTGTGCCAAAAACCTGGAGTTGCTGAAAGTATAAACATGGGGCCCAGGCCCCACCAAGTAGTAAAACCCAAGCATCCAACCCTAGACAAGAAGATCCACCAACGCACCGGCCGGAAGAGGCACCCGGAAATGTCAAGGAGTGTGACAGTGGAAAAATGTGGAGGAAGAAAATGGTTGAGGAGACCATCCTGACAGATACCCAGGCACCCACAAACACAGTCAGAAATTCCTTCCTTTCCAATCCATACACCCACAAACATTTAGACTGATTTACCCCATCTAAAAACACACATGTAGAGCCATAGCCACAGGCAAGGGTAAGACACTGTACCATTGAACTGGGCAAAAAAAGAAAGAAATAGAAGGGTCACTTCATCTGAACAAACCAGCAATCTAAAGCAGTTCAAGGATTAAAAAGTCCCAACTCCCAAAAGGCTCCAATACAAACCCTACACATCTCCTGTACCCAATAAAACCCAATATGAATCTCCCAAAGGGCAACCCGTAACAGGCACACACCATGTGAATGTCCCCAGAAACAAATGACAAGAATCTCCAACCTAAAGGGACACACCTATGCAAAAGAGCTTTAAGACCAGAAATCTGTTTGTATAGAAGAAAACCCATGTTCGGTCCTGAGCTTTACCTAATTTCTTTTCCATTTGATATACATTTCATATGTAAATTGAGACATGTGAAGTATTTCTTGCCAGGGTAAGTATATGTTAAATATAAGTGAAGTTGTATGAAAAAAGTTATTTTCAGTTTGAAGTCACCAATTGGTCACTTGAAACTGCAGTTCATTCAAGTGACTGAATGAGCTGCTAGTTACCAGCCCTCTGCAGAGTTGAATTCCTGCTGGTGAGGGAATTTAGCAATACAGGAATTCATTAAAAAGGTGAAGGATGGTAGCTCCCAAGGATTGCATTTGAGCACCTCTGATGTATCTTTCTATTTATGTATGCATTTTCATCATTTATAGTATTAATATGATCTGTTGTCTCTGATTTTATTTTCCATCCTTGCCTCTCATTTGTTTGCTGCTAATTGTTGCCAGCTGTGTTTCATCATCCGCTGTGTATCATATCGCTTCCCCTGTCGTGCTTTTTGCAAAGGTTTAAACTGTCTTGCTAAATAAATCAAAACCATTTACACAGAATGGATCTGATGGGTCACAGTGAACAATAAGCAATAGCTGCACAATTTTTTGTCTTTTTTTTCTTTATTTTTGAATACATCAACTTACATATAAAGAAAGGACTTTACTTTTTTCATATTACGTATGAATACTCACTACCCATTTAGTTCAATGTAGTGTCTCAGGAGAGTGCCATAGAGTAGTAGAAAAACGTATAGTTTAATCCAAAAATGCCATACATTTACATTTAATGCATGTTGAAAAAAGGAACTTTTCTAAGGAAGCAAGTTCTGCTGATTGACTCAAGTTGTTAACCTGACAATTCCTTATTATGAGCATCTCATGGCAACGCTGTAGAGCATATGTGTCAGACTCACGGCCTGCAGGCCACTTCCGGTCGGGCATGTTGTTTTATCCGTCCCGTTAGATAATTTTGTATATATATTTTTTTAATGGCCCGGTGATTTGGAGAGCAGGTAACATAAAAAACTACAGAACCCAAAATGCGCACTTCAGTTACCCTGCCAATGGTGTCTCCTTCATTTAGCGTAGCTCATGGCTCGAAGTTTGTGTATGTTTGGTGGCACATATCTGTGTGAGAAGCTATCCTCAGTGTTTAACTAACAAAACAGCACACAGGAGTCATCTCACTGATGAGCAACTGCCCCCCATCATGAAGATCTCCACAAAACAGGACCTCACACTAAACATGGACAAACTTGGAAGCAAAAAAAGATGCCAGGCATCCAGTTCGATAAAACGACATAAGACCAAAGAAAAGCGGAAATTGTATTCATATTTCCAGGTTTTGTTATGCAACATGTTCATTTTTTGAATTAGTATAATTTTGACAGGATATATTTTTATTGAATCAAGAATCAAGAAGAATCAGTTTATTAATATAGCGCCAATTTACAACAGGTGTCGTCTCAAGGCACTTCACAGAAAATCAACTAAAATCAAAGATACATCATAATAAATCAATTTGAAAAAGTTTCCAATCTAAGGAACCCCAGCAGATTGCATCGAGTCATTGACTTGCAGCATTCACTCCTCTGGAATCAGAAGACCGAAACAATGGCTTGTGTTGTCGTTGATTTTACAGCAATCCCTCATTGAGAGCGAAAGACTTTTGGATATATTAGTAGGTTTATTCTTTACAGTTTATTTTATTGTCATTATTTTTATGTATTTTTTATTAATATGACATAAGAGTAAAGATGTTTTAATTTTAGTTTTTTTAATGATTACAGAATAAAACTCCTGCCTGTTTTAATTTATATCTATGTAAAAAAAAAGCTACATTTTAAGTTTAAAAGTTTTAGTGAGTTATCCTGTTTGGCCCTCAAACTCAAATGTGTTTTGGATTTTGGCCCCCTGTAGAGAAACTGCTTCTTTAGGATTTCTGTAGGAAATCTGTACATTTTTGCCAAAGTAAGAATGCAATAACAGCTTGTGAGAGCCACATCAGTCATGCATCAAATGAAATGGTTTTAAAGAAAACTAGCAGTTTTATTACCTTTCTCTACTTAATTTGATCAGATGACCATGACTGCTATAAATTACATTTCTTTATATTTCATGATTTAACCATAGGTGTCAAACTCCAGTCTTAGAGTACCGGTGTCCTGCAAGTTTTAGATGTGTCTCTGCTTTAACAAACCTGAGTCAAATAATCAGGTCATTAGCATGACTTTAAAGAACTTGACTGACACTGAGGACGTAATTCCACCATTTGTTTCTGGTGTGTTGGACCAGGGATAAATTTAAAAGAGTTAGGACACCAGCCCTCGAGGACTGGAGTTTGACTCTTATCCATTGATTTTGTGAATTGCAATGTTAATTGTATCAGATAAAATGTTTTAACTCTTTCTGAATGAGCTGAATATACTTAACAATAACTGCAGTATCTGTAATACACTGAATGCACAGGCATTTGTTGTGAATTGGTGCAATATTAAAAAAAAACTTAAATAAATTGGAGTTGAATGTTCCCTCATTTTTGAGATTGCCTGTGTTATTTTACAATGAAGTATATCCATCATCCGTTATCAATTAGTTTGGTAGATATAGCTTTTATAATATGTCGTTCCCTCATGTAAAAGCTAATCTTTTCTTTCTTGTGTGTTTATCCCAGTCCTAACCTTCCGGCAATGCCTGACTTAATTGAGTTTAGTTCAATACATAAAAAAAGTAATTTCAAGGAGCTAAATAGAAAAGGTAAATAGTACAATTTAAATATAAATATGAACTTCCAATTCAATTTGTAATGTAAATATAATTGTATCTTTTCACCCTTTCTTCTAGGATTGTTGTCTTTTTTTTAAATACTTTTCCCAATCTGGTTTAAATTGATTATGTTGTTCAGATTGTTTCAATAGGTGTGTCCAGTCCATTATTGAATTGATAAAACTGATTTACTTTTACAAACCCGCCTGCCTTATGTGCATTTTGGAGCCGTTTGAAACTACTTTTTAATGCCTTGCAAAACGATTAGGCTATTTCACATTTTTGTCACATTAGAGATTAAATATATATTTGATGGTGACATTAGTGCAAATTTTGCGAGGCATGATACATGATTAACAAGATGTTTTACAAATATAAATCTTAAGTCAGGCATAAATTTGATTTTAAAAGCCCTCGTAAAACAGCACTTTGTATAATCACTTTTTGTAGCAAATTAAGGGGGATTTTTTTAAGAGGAATATAAGTTAAAGTTTTTTTTTACTGCACTGAAAGAAAGAAGTACCTTATTATTTTCTAAAGTCGTCATGCTAAAACCTATACATTTAGGATATTTGCTCAGCAATTTTTACAAAGCTATTTACCAAAATCTCTTAGTCAAAAACATGAAATTTAATTGTTAGGGCTTTCCACTTTTTTTGTAAGTTCTGACAAGGTCCTGGCCATCTACTCAACAGTTAGTCATGCTCTGTTGCAGTGATGCTCTTTCGGGTTCCTTTACCATGTGGAACGACCAAGAGGTTATGTGGTGGCAACCTGAGTGCAAAAAGGCCAGAGTCACATCTGCTTCTGTGCAACACAGCATGCTGATATAACACATGAATGAAGCAGGGGGAAACAGCAGGGTTGAGTTTACAGAATGCTCCAGGTATCCTGAAAAACCAGCATTAAGATCTTCTCTTGGCAAGGCACTATACCCTCCCATTTCCATGCTTCATGGTAAAGCATTAGCTTTGCACCAGTCAGGTGTGAATCTATACTGTGGAAATTTATAGCTGCAAGCAATGGCCTTCATGGTAAAGACCTTGTGTTCAGCCAATTTCACTTAATACATTTGAGAAGAAAATGAGTAAAATACATACCAAGACAAAGACTCTGACTGCAGGGGGTCATGTATTATGAATTCAACCAATCTCTAAAGAGTCATGTACACTGATATAGCGTTTCATTCTGTGTAAAGTTACATCTTGTATGATCCACAGGCTGGTTGATGGAAAAAATGGCAGGGGCAAAACTGATTGAATGTACATGCTGTGGTTCCCGCTGGGTTTATGCTTGAGTGTCTCATTCCCCTCAGCTGTGTGTGAGAGAAGAGCAAGGCGGTCATGATGTTTAAAAAAAAATAGAAGTTTTAAAAATCTGTGTGCTTTCCTGGCTGTAGCTAAATGTATTAATCATATTACCTTCTATACCTTCACAGAAGGGGGTTGGTAGGTAGCTAATTACCTTAATTCAGTTAAATCATTAGCTTAAATAACTTTGTTGTAAAAAAAAAATTGTAACTAAAGGTGAACTTTTTGTTTTACACACAATTTGTTGTTCTAATGTTACTTTTAATCTGCTGAAAAGTTGTGCCATTTGGAGATCAAGAGGATGCAGTAAAAACAGTACATATTGTCACTAGATGGATTTTCTCCAGTTCAAATGTTTTTACATGCATACACATTATTTATAGTGTGCCTATTATTTTGTATTTTGTAATTATTTGTAATAATACTTTCATTTTAGTTTATGAAATGTCATAATTGATGTATAACTTTATTCTTTGTCTTTCTGATGACATATCTTTTGAATAGTCTCTTAAATGTTATGATAAGTAACTTTGTACTTGAACAGCCTTTTCAGTTTTGTAAAACTTAGTAGACACCTACTATTTACCTTTGCATGACTAACAAATAGGCTGAGAGACTGCAACTGTTAAGCGCATTTTTTTTAATACTCTACATTCCTTTGATTATACATCCACTCTACTCTTTTTGCACTTCTGTCTATTTCAAGACTTTATTTCTGCATCTGGATGCCTGTTGCTTCTAACTGACTTTGATTGGTAGTCTTTTTTCTAACTAGCTCAATTTCAGCATTAATATTTAATATATTATTATGTCCTAACTTTGATTAAAAACATATGACATTTGCATAAAAATATACATTTTTACTTTTTTTATACACGTTTTGTGGTGACAAAAAAGATGGGAGAGGACCTACAATATTAGGCAAGGAAAGGCAGGTTTATTTGTATTGCACATTTTTGTGTACAAGACTATTCAAAGTGCTATACATAGGGAAAAAAAGAGCAGAAAATGGAACAATAAAATCAACTTTGAATTTAAAAATAAATCAAAATAAAATCAAAATAATAATAATGATAATAATAGTAATAATATTACCCTATGTATTCCCTTCATTTTTGTGCCCATAGTCTGTATTTCTAGCAACTGCTTAAAAACATATATTAGTTACATCATTTAATTTCTCCTTGGTGTTGAGGCAAATTATTGACTTAAACTGAATTTAGTTTAAAAGCATATTTTATGTGACTGGGTTAGTTGACTTGTACGTGCACCAAATCAAGAGAAGTTTCAACCTTTCAATCTTCTGCCTAAACTGTTTTTACCATCTTCTCATTGCTTTTTGGTATAAAACTTATTACTTTGGATGTTGAAACTTTGTTGTGGAATCATTTGTGTTTTTTTTTTTTTATAGGTTCTGGGCTTGTTGTTTTGTTTTTGGTTGTATTTTGAGGACGCTAACCAATTGGATTTAAGGGAGGGTAGAAAGTTAGAAACTAACAGAATTCCCAGAGAGAGAATTTGAAACCCTTCTCCAAAGCACAGACCTATACCAACCAAAACTAAAAAAGCAACCACTGACCAGAACTATTATTAAGTATGTTGAAAGATACTCTTACCATTATCCCATATGGCTATCCACATAAAATAGTAACATGACACTATACATGTTTGTTATTTATGAACCTAAGTAATAGAATCAAAAATTCTAAATCTCTTTAGTTCTCCAAGTATGTCACACATACAATGAATTTAGCTTAGTTAGACCATCACATGGGTTACATATAAAAAAAAGAAAAAAAAAGACTATTTACAAGTATTAAACTACAGGAAATATGCAGTCAATAGAATAAAAGTATTTATACGTATTTTTAAAGACATGTGGTTCGTCTAAGATTCATAAATTAAGATAAAAAATGTTGTGAGGTAAGGTTTGCACAAATAACTAGCTTATGTGTCCTGGCTTACAGTAAAGTGATTTACAGGGCAACTCTGACTTATACTCCCATCACTGAAAGCAGGAAATTATTGTCCTCACAGGCATTTCAGAGTGACCATTGAGGCACTATTCACATAGGCATTTACTTCAACATCCGTGCACATCATTAAAAAAAAGGAGAAAATTGACTCGCCTCATGGACATGTCAATGGATAATGTTCTGTAATGGTTTTAAAAACTGTTGTGAGACTGTAGGTTAAATAGTAAATGGACTACATTTATAACACACCTTTCTGGTCTACTTGACCTCTCTAAGAGCTTTTTCCCTGTAAACCTCATTCACCCATTCACACACACATTCATGTTTAGCTTCTAAGTAGGAAAGCCTTTTACATGGTATTCTGGACATTTCCTTCTAATATTAACTCACAAGCATCAGATTCAAGAGGGGATTTGGTATTACGCATAAGAGTTCATGCCAAAATGCTAGGGATCAAATTTTTGGCAGTCAAGATAGTATTATTTACCTAGACCCACCCAAATCTACGATTACATAGAATCTAAGTTAGGGTTAGTATTACATGGAGTTTTAATTAAACATCCAATGGCTATAAATATACATAATACTTAATCTTTACATGTCATCAATGAGCCTTTATCTATTTGGTAGTGAATGAAGTAAGGTAACAATACAAGCCAAGCAGATCCACAAGAAAGACAGGCAAGGAGATGAATGAGAGACATATTGCTTCCCAGATTAGGTTTGTTTTCCAATCATCCTGTGGCCATATACCATATTGATTAAAACCTAATAACCTCATAAGATGCTTTCCTGAAGCTCACACATCTGCTACTATCCCAATACCTTTTTTACCTCACTCATCATTTCCCTCTTTCTCTTACTGTCCCAAAAGAGAAACAACCTGCCGTCTCTTCTCTCAGTATTAAAGAAGTACTGACAGCAAATCATTCTTCCGGACCTCAAAGTTCAGCCTTTAATTTTGATGATATGTATCAATCATGACAAGGATATCAAAAAAAAAAAAAAAGGGATTGGCTACGTTATATATCCTACCCACGATTAGAAAATATTACCTTGCAACGCACACATCAATCTGTCAGACGCGTCGAGCAGACAAGGGAGTTAGGAAGGGGAAATAATCTAGCAACTTGACGATATTAGTTATGATTTGGTGCGACTTTCAGCTGACAAAGCTTTGCATTAATTTAGAAGCTATTAGTTGTCTTAAGTCTCATATTTTATACATTGATACTTCCTTAAAATTTAATGAAGGTGAGAATAACCTTGTGGCACTGCAGTTTGCTCCTGTCATTCGTTTGCAGTGGTTAAGCTCTGAGCCTGTAGATGTGCCACGCGGCTGTGTTTGCCATGTCAACACTATTTTACAGGTGTCATTGTGTAGATACGCATGCTTCTCATATCTGCCTGATCTACAAGTTGCATGTGTGTCTTCAAGACTTGGCCTGTGGGTGGGCAGACAACTGTAACTGCATGTGAATTTTGCTCTTCTTTCTCATATGCTGTCTTTCTTCATATTTCACTACTACTAATGTTACATTTTGCTTCATACATAACTACAAGTTATATTCAAAGTCACAGTGAAAAAATCTTTTCAATCTCCTCAAAATCATTAAGCCTGAACACGACAGCAAACACTAAACAAAGCACATGAAAAGGTGCTTTACCTGGTTTAGTGAGGGGTGTGGAGTCAAAGAGAAAAATTTAAATAGACTTTCTTCTAAATCAACACCAGAGGAAAGCAACAGTTCCGGACAAATGTCTCAAACAGTGCTCTATCATTTGCATTTCACAGTCTTGTAATCTCATTAATAGAGACATTACATAGAAAATGCACAGATTCAAATCCACAATTCAAATGTAAAAAATATCCATCTGTCTATCAATCTCACTATGATCATGAATGTTTCATCTACTTTTTAATTCTATTAGCTGGTAGCTGTGCTGAAAGTCTTCTGGTAAAAAGTAAAGGTGGATGATAAATCAACTATATACTTTTTATATTCTATTTAATACTAACACAGAGACATTGCTTTTTTTGTATGCGTCTGTACAAATAATACTGTCCTACTGATTCTGTTTAGTTACTATATCCTGGAGACCACCCATTGTGATCAAACTTCTTACTCTGAGACAAACACTTTGTACCTGCTGCCTGACTTTGTAGTAAAATTGTAAAATTATCTGCTAGAAAGAAAGTTTCTGCCATTTATTGAAAATACAGGAAATACAGGTTTGTGCAATTTACAAAGACCAAAATGTATTTACTGCTCATCCATACATCCCTTTGAAACCCGAGTGAGGTTTCATTTGCTAATTTCTTTCTGGCTATTATTTTTCCTTTGTTAATATTATTTTAATCTGCAAGGACAATGCATTTAACGTAATTTCTTTCTACGGATTTATAGGGTCCACAAATGTCCTATTCATAGCTTATATGACAGTTCAAACAGTCCACAAATTTTCTTGGAGTCATGGAATTTTTGTAAATATTTTAATCATTCCGTGACTTGTTTCAAATAAACAAGCCGAGGTATATTAACCTTATTAGTGGTATTTGCGTTCTAATTAAATCTACAACCCCCAGCAGGAAGGATTATAGAACACATGGACTGTTAGGATATGTGGCAGATGGCAACCTTTAACAAGGCTTTTCTTTTATGTTGCGGTGTTACAGTGCAGTTGGTTTTGTAGATGGTTTCCTTGACACATCTTAATTTCCTAAGCGTTTTTTTTTCTCTTCTTTCTATTTTTTATCTAGCTGTGAAACAGTATCCTCCCTCACAGAGGGGTGTCACAAAGCTTAATTCACAGGAGTGCACAGGTCCCTGCATCTCTAATTATTTACGACCAAAACATCTAATCAAGATATGCTAAATTTTCAGCTTCATGGTGCCTAAAATCTTGACGCAATTATTTTAAGAATATTAAATCCCCCCCTCGTAGACTTAAAACCTGGCTGTGAAAAGCGGCAGCTTGTTTCCTCATGGAGTACTTGGCAAAGAAAAACAAATATATTTACACTTTAAATCATGTATATTGTTAAAGAGAATACATGCAAAACGTGTCTGTTGTGTAAGTGGAGCTAAAATGACAACGCAACACCTTTATATCTAGTGAAATTCACATGTCATTAAATGTCAATTGGGTTAATCAAAGATGTATGGAGAACAATTGCATATTAAATCGAATTTTCATAAACGTCCTTCTATTTTACGTATAAAATGTATCCATATCAATTGTGGACAGTTCAATTTTGAAGAAAGAAAGGATATGGTTGCCTGTGGATGTATTTACAGAGTTAACCAGAGATTTGAAAGCCTCCTTGGCTTAAACTGTTTGTGTTTTACCATATGGGATAACAAGTGTAAAAAAGAAAATTCTCCAAAATTTACAATAGCTTTTCTACTTGTTACTATTACTGGTTTTTTTTTTTCAGTAAGACCAACAATCAAGAATCAGTTTATTCATGTAGCGTCAATTTACAACAGATGTCGTCTCAATGCAAATACAAGAAAATCATTTCAAATCATAGATACGTCATTACAAATCAGTGTGAAAAGGTTCCAATCTAAGAAAACTCAGCAGATTGAATCGAGTCATCTACTCGCAGAATTCACTCCTTCGGAATCAGCCCACCGAAACAATGGCTTGTGATGTCGTTGACTTTAAAGCAATCCTTCATACTGAGCATACATGTAGCAACAGTAGAGAGGAATAACTTGCCTTTAACAGGAAGATACCTTCAGCAGAACTTGGCTCAGTACGAGCAGCCGTCTGCCATGACTGACTGGGGGTTTGAAGAGAGAGAAAACTAAAATAGATGCAGAGGAAACAAAAAAAAATAAAAAATAAAAATAATGAGTCCATAGCAGCAGTGGCTGAAGATGTGCCAGAATTAATAGTGTTTTTCCTATTTCCACCCTGAAGAAAAAGAAGGAAAAACATTCACATCTGATTGGCAAGGTAAAAATCCCTCCATCTATCCATCCATTGCTTGCACCCAAATTTCTTTTCAGGGTTATGTGGGTGGCTGGTGTCTCCAGCGGTCATTGGGTGACCTTCTGATGAGGCTGCCACTCACAGGCAACATAGAGATACAGAGGAAAAATAAACATGCACATACACACATACGCACATTTCTTCCTTCATTGGTGCTTCATTATTTCAGTTAAAACCGACGTAGGGAAACACAATGGACAGAGATACAAGGTAGAGTTCCTATAGGTAAGTGTCATGGTATACAGTTTCCGTGTTGGTTTTTGTGTTCCCTGTCATTTTTCCCTTCTTACTCTCTCTCAGCCTGCCACATTATAATTAGTATCAGCTGCATTTACTTTCACGATTTGGTTCCACCCCTCACAAACAGTATTTAAGCTTCCCTCCTCCTTTTCCTCCCTGCAGCATTATCCCTCATGGTTCCATGTGTACGTAGTGTCCTTGTTGCTATAAGCTATTGTAAGTTGTCAGTATCTTAAATAAATCATCAACTTTGAAGATGTCGCTGTCTCCTATGCATTCTGGTCCAGTTCCTGCTAAGTTCATGACAATAAGTAGTATTTTATAAATAAATCGGTATAAAAAAAAACACTCATAACTTAATCTCCTACACAGTAAGCTTGCTCTTACTGACATTCAGAGATGTAAAAACAAACAAAAAAATCAAACAAAAAGCAAATAAAAACTCACATTTAATTCAGACTTATGAATCAAAAAATAAGCAAATGTCACAAAAAAGGATAAGGAGCTGTGACTTTGACAAAATTTGTATGTGAGAATGATAGATGCCAGGAAGATTTGCATGCACAAAAAAAAAAGTAGGGAGCACTGGGTGCTAATGACACTTTAAATAAGACAGTGAAGTTCATTATTCTCTCCAGACATTTCCCAAACCTGTTAAAACAATACAGGGTGCCAATACCAGTCAATGGTCACGAGGTAGGTTACACTCAGGACAAGTTGACAGTCAATCAGATGGTACCACACAGACATACAGGACAGATAACCATACATTAAGACCGACAGAACAGTAATATGTCCACATAAAATAACATACAGCACCAAAAAGAGAGGTTTATTTAGCTGTTTTTATTTTATTTATTTTATTCCTGGCTGGACCAACAATCTCTAAAACTTGTTCTTCAACACTCCCTTCGAATTCACCAAATATTAGTATAGAGTCAAATTGGGCTTGATAACAGATTATCTCAGAATTATGACTGAAATAGTTTTAATTATTTTAATTTTTTAAGTATGATATTGATTTGAACACATTTGTTTTAAAATCTGCTATCGACCTTAGTTGGAAAATATTTAATATAATTTATATAATATAAATATTTTGGACATTGTGTAATATTTCATTGCACCAGCACAAAACATTCTCAAACTGCTATGACTTTTTTTATAGAAGCTTTCCTAATTTTGCAGCAATGCTTGAAGTGTTGAAGTTGGCGCATCTGACTCATTGTTGGGTAATTTTGATTTCTTATTGGACAAGGCTATTATGCAGTAGCACTCAAAATTTTAAACGGTTCAACCTAGCCCTCACAAAATGGATTTTGATCTGTTTTTAGATGTACCAGTATATTACTGACAGGACACAAAGAAAAAATAAATAAATACATAAATAGCTCAAATCCTCTAGCTTCTCTTTCAAAATCACAGTGTTGAGGACGTACTTTAATTTACGGGTGATATGAAGCAAGATTTGCAACTTTAGTTAGCATCCAGGCAACAAAATGTCTGCCCTTTAAAAGTGAAAAGTACAATGGACTTGTTTCTAATTAGCATGGATGAAGGTCTTAACAAACAATAAAGACAGGTGTCACCCATTTATGCTATGATCTAAATATGAAATCACAAATGTAAGAGCATCATTAACAAAGAGGAGGTGAAAACATATTGTTTTAGCACACCCAGGACAATTGTCTGGATATTAACCATCTTAAAACCACAAATATATAAAGGCCACAATAATTTCGCATATTCATGGTTACAGAACTGTCAAATATCGAAATACCCCTCTTTCAAAAATCTGTTTTTCTCTCTTTCTAACTTTAACTTTAGAAATCAAGCAGTTATTTAGCATTGCTGTGTGCCAAACAAACAAAACATTTTAACTCAAAATACTGTCTGTAATGATGGTATATTAATATGATAGTTTACCACTTAATGAATTAAAGGTGTATATATTTATTTGTGAGATTTTTATAAGATATGTAAGTTATAAACGCAGTAAAGCTTATAAATAAAACTAAGCTCAATTAGAATCAGCCTTCTAAATATCCATGTCTGGTTGCCATGGGAACGAGAATTGGCTAAACATACAAATTGAAGAAATTCATAAGGAAGCTCTGGGTTTCACAGATAGGTTGCAAAGTCATGGAGTGGCATATTATTGCAGCTGGTGCATGTGTAATTTGGCCAAATGTGCCAAAAGATGGGAATAACAAACCTCTCCATGTATATATACATTATTTTGAAAATGATCGACTGTCAGGATCCATGTTTTGGTTATGTTCAGTTTGTTGTTGTTTTCATTTATATTTCGCTTTTGCTTTGTTTAGTTCATGAATAGTTGTCTTGTTTTATTATTATTATTATTATTATCTTTATTATTCGTTGAGTTCTCTAGTTTGTTCCTCCACTCCCCTGTTCTCTTGTTCCTCCTGTATGTGTGTGTTCCTTCATCTGTGTGTGTTTCTCCACTCATCATCATTCACATCTGTTATTAATCATCCAATCATCCTCTCCACCTATCCAACCCCGGTTCCCCTGTATTTAAGCCGCTTTCATTCTTTCACTCACAGCTGGATCGTATGTTGCCCTTCACCGATGTCCTTCCCTGATGTCCTTTCTGTGGTTCACCCTGAGGTTCTTCCGTAGCTTTCTTGCCGCCTTCTCGTCTCGCTCCAGAGTTTCCTGCCCCACCTCTCCTGTAAGCCTCCTCTCCTGCTTGCTGAGTTCTCTGTTCTTGGCTTCTCATTTTTGTCCTCTCTCCGTGTTCTTCATTTTCGTTATCTCCCCTGGTCCCGTCCTGTGTTTCTCTGTTGGTTACTTTCCGCGTCTCACTTCCTGTAGTCCCCGATTTCCCGTGCCTCTTCCCCCTCGTGATTGTTATTGTTCTCATTGTGTCATTTTATTTCCTCCCTTCCCGTGTTCCTTAGTTGTGTTTGTTTATTTGATTAGTAGTGTTTATTTACGTTTGTAGTTCCCGCGTCTCGTTAAAGTTCTCCGCTTTGTTTACATTTTAGTAGCCCCGCCTCCGCTCTCTGTTTGTTTACGTTCCGCCTTGTTCCGTTTCCGCTTTGCTGTAGTTCCTGTTTATGTTCCGTTTCATGTTTATGTTCATTATTCTTCCCCAACAATAAATTATTTATTCACTCAATTCCACCTCTGCTCGAGTCATTGAAATGTTACATGACACTGGGCCCATGAAGCCAAGAGTTTCTGTTCTCCCCCACATCATTCTTATTTGACCTAAGGGCAATCATACAGTGAAAGCCCCAAAACCATCCATCTCCATTCTCTCTTTTTCTGTCTCTCCCTGAATGTGTGGCAGAGGTCACCTTGTACTGCAAAACCGGTTGGTGCACACACTTGCAAGCTTTTGGCTTTCAGTCTGTCCTTGTCCAGTCTCAACCCTTCTCCATTCTGTATCAACCGGTACCCATCCCTCATTTCCTGCCAGTGACCCTCTGTGTAATTTGTCTTCACTTGAACTTCCTAACTTATCTTTCCTTCAATCAGCATTTTTAAAAGCCAACAGGATGTACAGTAAATTAATAAATATTTTCTATTACACTGCATGGAAGCTGTAAGTAGATTTACATCAATTTGTACTGAGTAATTTATTTTGATTTTGTGCCTCTCCCTTATTTAAACATGTAGGGAAAACTGAGATATTAGATATTATATTTGTGCCTTCTGATTGATATGTGGAACTACAAAATCACAAAAAAATTAAGTTCCATGACAGCTATATGTAGGAAAACATTTCTTTGATTTCATAGATTCAGTAAAAAATGGTAAGCCGGTAAGAAAAAATATTAAAAAAATAAAGTTCATATGGAGCAGTGGTGAGCATAAAGGTGATGGCATACCAGAAATGGTCCAGCAATGCAAAGTATGATGAAATTTAACCTGCAGCCAAACACAATAATTATAGACTAACGAAGAAAGGCCACACATCATTTTAGTACATGAAAATAGCCTTCTGCTTCTGCTTTATGCAATAGTACAACGATGTAAAGCAAACCAGCAAGCAGCCTCATAATGGCACAAAATATTCAGGTTTTGACTCTCTTAAAGTCTGGGTACAAATTTTATTCAGATTTTTTTTTATTACTATTACTACTAAGGAGCCCTTACATATCCAGATAGGGGAAGCTTTTTTTCTTTTCTTCTAAAATTATTTGCCTTTCTGTATTTGCCAAGGTTATGTTTTTATAATTCCTATTTAAATCCATCTACATGTAACAAGTTTGACTTCTCCAAAGCTTTACTTCATAAACGCAAGTAAAATGTAAACATTCACACAGTCTTTGTTAACTACTTGCGTTGAAGCTATGGGACTGTCAGGGCCTTATTCTTGAGTAATTGTTCTAGAATCAAATTGGCGATAAGTCAATCATTTATCAGCTTCACTTTTAACCTAACCTAACATTTTCAATGAATAAATAATAATAGATTCAGACAGGATGTTATGTTTATGTAGGGTGTTTATGCATTTAGCAGACACTATCTAGAGAAAAATCCTTAGTCAGAGTCAGTGGTGACAGTGAAGAGATAAAGGGAAGTACAGAGAGAGTAGTAGAGGGGGTATAGAGGTATGGGTAAGAGGATAGGAGATGCTCTTTGAAGAGGTGGGTCTTCAGGAGTTTCTTGAAAATAGACGGGGGCGTTGCTGTTCTTGCTGTGCTTGGTAGGTCTTGTGTTGTTCCAAGATGGTGGATCAACACAAGAAAATTGTATTGTCTTAAGCGTAACCATTGATGACCGAAGTAACCGAGCTGTGACATAAGCCTTTACAAGAGTATTCAACAAGATGTGAGCCTTACCCACTGTATTGGCTAGCATCTGGGACTTGAATTTGATGCAGGGAGCCAGGGGTAACCAGTGAAGCTCAATGAACAGCGGGGTGACATGAGACTTTTTAGGCTGTTTGAAGACCAGACGCTTCACCGTGTTCTGGATCATTTGTAAGGGTTTTACCATACAAACTGGGAGACTAGTCAGGAGTGCATGGTGGGACATACCCATAGACTGAACCAGGAGCTGGGTAGCATGTTGGGCAAGGTATGGCCGTTTTGAGCACCTAAAAACAAGGAATAATTTGTAAAGAACTCCTCTTCATGCCCACTTGGGTGGATAGCAAACATTTTAAGATTGTTTCTTATTTAAATACTATATGCCATTTTAAACTAATAAAAATATTTCACACTGGTTAACTGAATCCATTAACAAATAACTTTGCATTCAATACTCATTTTATTCTAATCTTATTTTACTCCCATTGCATGCTTCACGCCCTCTCATTCAACCTCTTGATCTATTTGTTTGTAACTATTATCCAAGTTTCGTCTTAGTAACAGCATATTTTAAAATACATTTTTATGTAGTTTACTTAAAACAAAACAAAACAAAAAACAATGCTGCACATGGATAATTTACTGGGATTTTGTTATACTTAACTTAAAAATATATTTTATATTGTTCAACTAATACATTTATGAAATTCTATCTTTTATTAAAGAAATAGATAATAAATAAATAAAATAAAAACTTCCAGGACGGAAAGCCTTACCATATGGATCAATGTATATGTATGCATTTTTTGTTCACCTAAAGCCGGAGTACTCCAAGCAAAAACTTGAGTTTTAGTTGACACTGCTCTAGGTTTTAATGGAGGTAGGGTGTACCTTTGTCTTCCTCCTTTGCATGTCAGGATTTTTTACTGCACGGCATATAGATGCTTTAAAATGCCGAAGATCCTTTTTCTCCTACTTTGGCATTCTGTAAAAGTGCCAGGATTTGATGACAGTAAGTTCCATGAAGTAAAAAAAAGACTCTGAAATGCCATTGCTTGTATGTAATTATGTAAAGATCTAATGTTCCCATATGCTGATTTTACAGAGCCACAGACAATGCACTTTAAATATGGATTATTCACTTTTTTTCCGTCTCTGGGCAAAATCTGATAGGGGCATACCTGAGCAAGAAAAGGCTATTAATTCACTGAGCAATCCAGCTAATGTGTTATAGTAATCCTGTCAACATTGCTGATGACAGAGTAAGCATATCTTCCTTCATTTTCAGTTGCTTTTTGCTGATAAGTTTTACTTGTGGACCTTGGACCCTGTTTGTAGTACCGCTTGAATGAGTATGGTACAATAAAACTCGTCAAAAAAAGTTAACCTCAGAAATTGTTCCAATGTATTGTTTGCTATCATTTAGCAAAACATTTTAAAACAAAGAAGCCTCTTAATTGATGATCAATAAGATCTCCATCTTGTGTATTTGAGGTATTACGTGACCACATTCATTCTCATAACTGTTTTCAATTCCCATAGTGTCAAGGCCAGATTTTCTTCTTCAATGTTGAGTCCAGACAGGATTTACAGGATTTTTAAGGACATACATACATAAAGAAATCCATTGATCCATTGAAAATTGTCTTCATTGTCACCTTCCCCTCCCGTAAACAAGGTGGTGCCTCTTTAGCAATGGAATGCCTCCTACTCTCCTGATGTTCTCCTTGGATGTGTAGGCAGACAGTTGCTCCACGATCTTCTAGGCTTTCCAATACACTGTATGTTAACTGTACAAAATATAAAAAGTGTATTTGTTACTTTTTATCTGCAAGGAACTTCAACTGGAGCAAGATTGACAGAACAAGAACAACACCGGCTGATTGACATAATATTTCAGTTAAGAATTTCCGTTGCACTTGCAGTAGCTGACATTGTTTTGCATAATGCACTAATGTCAACTTGAGTAAGAAGGACCAATACATAAGAAAATTGCTTGATTGAAATTAGCTGTCAAATGAGTTGACTACTGTGTATGTAAGGGTCCATCCATACTTTCACATTTAAAACTATCATTCTCAACCAGAAACGGTTTTGCTCCTGCGAAGGGCATGAATGTATCACATGATTTTGTTTTTCATTTGTTATATATATATATATATATATATATATATATATATATATATATATATATATATATATAAACACTGGGTCCCAGTTCATTTTATTTACTTCTTATGTTTGCACATTTAACAAGTTTTTGTTGCTCACCAACAAATTCTCATCTTGTAACAAACACAACCCTACAGGAAAATAAGATTTCTAATTCACCTTTGTATGTATTTGACAGGAAAATAAAGTTTCTACCTCACCTTTGTATGTATTTAACACAGAAGCTTAAACATGTTTATTCCACAGATTTCTCAGAAAGGTTGAAAAACTCCCATGTTCTGTTTGCTGCTGTTTTGCATTAGTGCTAAGGAGACGATTGAACTGCAACTCAATAGGGCTGCCATGATCCACTAATATTATTTAATCTCAGTATATGCTATAAAAATGAGAGAAAATGCTTGAAACTGAAACTTATAAGAAACATATGTTACTCTTTGTTTAATCTGGCTATTAATTACCTGACTTTGGTCCTAATCAGGTTAGATTTAAACCAAATCCTCCGATATAATTTTGATTCATTCATTCCTAAATAGGAGGAAAAAAAATGTAATCATCCCTAGGGATCCGAGCATTCATACAATATTTTGAACAAGAGCATATCAAAAGAGACACAGGGAAACACAGATGACAGGACTTGATGTTTTCCAAAATCACTTTGAATTCACTGTATTTAGACCCATGTAACACCCTGAAAAGATCAGAAACAGCAGATTTACATTCAGCTTTTTTATTTACTTTAACAATGATAAAGTTTATAACAGCTTCTACATTGCATATTAGCAGTTTTACAATTATGAGTTAAATTATACTTTATGCATCATTTATATGTCCATTTATTTTTACTGTTATCTATAGTTGTTTTTTCATAGAGATCCAACACACTCTGATACTGTAACAAATTCTTTAATTGGCCTGTTGATTAATTGGTCAATTTTGTTTGCAAAGAAAAGACCTGCAAACGCAGCAAGTCTTCAAAGGTCATACTTGCACCCATACAACCATGCAGACACACACCATCCTGTGCACTAAATACCACCCTCAAGGAGCTTTCAGAGAAGGACAGATGCCCTTATTCAGCATCAGTTAACAGGCGATGTGTGAAGACATTTAGAGCAGCACATTTAACATCCCCACCTTGTCTTTCGCCCTATCCAGAGTTGTTTATCTCCCTCCCATGATAAAGTGAAGGGCCCATTGTTTGAGTGCAAGCAAGCATTCTGTGCCTGTGTGTCATGACCAATCAGTTCAAGCATTTCCCAAAGTCCCAGAAGAGATCAATTGACCTTCCTTCTACATGTTAACAATGAAGAGTGATGGAAAAAAAAACAGCAGGACAAGGAATGAATGAATACTGAAAGTAAAACCAGTGTAAGGGTCTCAAAGTGGGCAAAATGACAGGTGAGGTTGGCTGCATGCGATAAGCAGGTTGTCCTGTTCTGTTTGCTAACTTACAGTATTTTAAAATTTTGTAGCTATCCTATAAATCCATAATGAGTTTTTGTATATATTCAATCTTTAAAAAAGCAAGTACGATAATGATAATACTGTTATTATCAAGAAAAGGATTTGGAAAAGTTCTTGGGGGAATTACAGTTCATTTTAATCATGTCACTCTAAAAAAGTATAGGATTAGGATTCAAGGATTCAAGGAGGATTCAAGGAGACTTTATTGTCATTTCAACACATGTGGTACATGAGGTGGAACGAAATTACATACTCACGGTACAGTTCCACCCAAGAGCTAATATTAAAATGGATAAAATAAGTTAAAAAATTAAAATAAATAAAATAGAAGTAAAGTAAATAAAATAAATAAAATAGGAATATACGCTAGTAAAGTGTCTCAGTGCGGGTATAGTAATTATTTATAGTCCGTGGAGTGGTTTGTTCAGGAGGAGTTCAAGAGTCTCACAGCTTCAGGAATGAAGCTGTTTCTCAGACGGGTTGTTCTACACTTGATGCTCCGCAGCCTCCTGCCTGAGGGGAGCGAAACAAAAAGTGAGTGTGTTGGGTGGGTGGGATACTTCCTGATGCAGGTGGCCCTTTTCCTGCATCTGTAGGTGTAGATGTCTGTGGTGCTGGGGAGGTTGACTCCAACAATCCTCTGTGCTATCTTCACCACCCTCTGCAGAGCTTTCCTGTCTGCAGCAGAGCAGCTTCCATGCCACACGTTGATGCTGGAGCACAAGACGCTCTCCACCACACCTCTGTAGAAGGAGGTGAGGACTGAACTCCCGAGTCCAGCTCGACTGAGCCTCCTCAGGAAGTAGAGCCTCTGGTGCGCCTTCCTGACCAGAATAGAAGTGTTGTTGCTCCAGGTGAGGTTGTTACTCAGGTGTACACCCAAGTACCTGTTGTTGTCGACCACTTCCACCGCAGATCCTCCCATGTGCAGGTGGAGGTCGGCATGCTTGCCCCTTCTGAAGTCCACAATCATCTCCTTTTTTTTTCTTTTCATTAATGAGGATGTTGTTCTCCCTGCACCAACCCTCCAGGTGTTCCACCTCCTGCCTGTAGCTGGACTCATCACGGTTTGTGATGCATCCTAACACTGCTGTGTCATCTGCAAACTTCACAATATGACAGCCTGGATGGATAAGCGAGCAGTCATATGTTAGCAGTGTGAACAGGAGGGGGCTCAGCACACAGCCCTGAGGGGAGCCAGTGCTGAGGGTGATGGTGGGGGAGGAGATGTTGTGAATCCTCACAGAATGCGGCCTGTTGGTCAGGAAGTCCAGGACCCAGTTGCAGATGGAAGAGCTCAGTCCAAGTGAGGAGAGTTTTTTTAATCAGAGTCTGAGGAATCATGGTGTTGAACGCGGAGGTGAAGTCCACAAACAGCATACGGACTTAGGAATCCCTCTGCTCCAGGTGGGTGAGGGCAGTGTGGACCACGGAGGAGTTGGCGTCCTCTGTGGATCGATTTTTCCTATATGCATACTGGTGTGGATCAACAGTGACATTGATGGTGGCTTTGATGTGGGTCTGAACCAGTCTCTCGCGGCACTTTGTGACTATCGGGGTGAGTGCTACTGGCCGAAAGTCATTCAGACCTGTCGCTGCGGAGCTCTTTGGGACCGGGACGATGGTGGCGGTCTTCATGCAGGTGGGGACAGCTGCCTGGATGAGGGAGGCGTTGAAGATGTCCGCCAGCACGTCTGAGAGCTGGTCCGCGCACTCTCTCAGCACCCGTCCGGGGATGTTGTCTGGGCCAGCAGCTTTCAGCGGGTTAATCCTCCTCAGCATCGTCCTTACTGCTGCTGGAGTCACACTGATGGGTTCTTCTCCTGGTGAAGTCGTTATTCTGGTGCTGGGGAGGGTGTCAGGGTTCTCAAACCGGATGTAGAATTTGTTGAGAGCCTCAGGCAGGGAGGGGTCTTTGGGGTATTGTGCAGTTTTAGGTTTGTAGTCTATCATGCACTTGTTGCCCTTCCACATGCTCTGTGGATCCTGGGAGGAAAAGTGTCCCTAGATTTTCTGAGCATATGCAGCTTTTGCACTCTTAACTCCTGCAGTCATCTCTCTTCTTGCCCTCCTGAGCTCTTGTGAGACACCAGACCTAAACGCAGCATCCCTGGTTTTCAGCAGAGAACGTGCCTCTTCATTCAGCCAGGATTTCTGGTCCGGGTAGCAAGTCAGTCTTGGTGGTGGTGACATCCTCCACACACTTGCTGATGTACCCCAGAACAGCAGATGTGTAGTCCTCCATTTCCAGCTCCCCCTCACACTCAGTAGCCTCCCTGAAGACCTGCCAGTCTGTGAAGCCAAAGCAGTCCTGCAGCACGGCGTCGGCGTCACTGGGCCACACAGTGATGGTCCCCTGTGTGGGTCTGGAGCGTCGCAGCCGGGGATGGTATGCAGGCACCAGCATGACGGAGATGTGGTCGGAGAGCCCGAGGTGGGGGCGGGGGAAGGCTCTGTATGCATCTCTTAGGTTGGTGTAAACACGGTCCAGCGTGTTATTTCCACGTGTTGGAATGTTCACATGCTGCTTAAACTTTGGCAGGCAGTTCGTCAGTTCTACATTGTTAAAATCCCCCGCTACCACGTAGAACGCCTCCGGGTGCTTGTTCTGAAGTGAGCTGATGTTGTCATGTAGCTCCTTCAGCGCGATGTTAGCATTAGCATCCGGCGCTATGTAAACGGCAACAACGAACACAGCCGTAAACTCCCGAGGCAGACAGTGAGGTCTGCACTTCAGAGTCAGCTGTTCTGGCGCCTCGGAGCAGTGGCTGTTTACCAACACGCAGTTTGTGCACCAGCCTTTGTTGATATATACGCATAGTCCGCCCCCGCGGGCTTTCCAGGAGAGCTGGTTGCGGTCCGCCCGGAAGAGCTGCCGGCCAGCGAGCTGGAAGGCTGAATCCGGCATGGTGTCGTTCAGCCAGGTTTCTGTGAGATAGATCACTGCGCAGTTCCTCATGTCCCCACAAGCACTGATCCTCAGCCGCAGCAGGTCCAGCTTGTTGTCCAGAGAGCGGACGTTGTACAGGAAAAGTGACGGAATCGGGGGTCGGTTAGCATTAGCCTTTAGCCTTGCTAGCACTCCGCCACGCTTCTGCCGCCGCTTGCATCGCCTCCGCCGGCCCTTTATCTGCAGCGCTCTGCTCCCCCACGCTGAAGTCCGGAGGAGCTGTAGTCTGCCCAGCTTTGCTCGGAGGATATTGTCTAGGTTTTTGCTGATCAAACTGACCTTAACCCTACAAAATTTAGTCTGTCCATAACTCATACGCATGAGGCGCATAAGTTTGGGCTCGGAACCGACGTAAAAACTACTTAACTCAGGGTGTTTACTAGGAGCGTGAGAAGCCGCTGCACTACTGTGCGCAGCCTTCTTGTTTTCTGCCATCTTGGGAAGCGATTACTAAGTATGTAGGGATAGTAGGGATTCATAGATGTTCAAATATTTAAACCAGCAAGTTCCCTATATTGGTAGAAAGTATTCATACCTGCTTGATACATTTTTATGTATGTCAAGTTACAATCTCAACTTTTTGTACATTTTGGGGGGGCTGCTATTTAACCAACACAAAATAAAGCAGTTTAAAAAGTTGAAGGAAAATAACTTTTTTTTAAACAAATGAAAACTTAAAAATATTTAGAACCTGAACCCCTTGACTAATTTATTTTCAAAATTTGTTGTACAGTGTGATAATCTACCCCTGCTTGAAATTTTTCCTCAATATTTTTCCCCCTTGGGTTTGCTTCATGATAACCAAAAACCCTCTCAAATAAACCTCTCAGGTCCAGTAGTATTTTTAGAGTCAAACAGCATTGTTTCAGTAAGTTTTAAAAGGAATTGGTGTAAAAAAACTAGGAAGAGGTCCCAAAATTCCTTGAGGCCAGACAGAGTTTGGTGGTCCAGGGGTGAAAACGGGGTCAAAGCCGTGAGATCAAATTCAGACAGAAGGACCAATGCTTGAAGCAGTACACATTAGTCTGGGGGCAGAAACGAGGTGGAACAGGTGGAAACTATGAGCACTGATGAGTGGGCATGTTCGAGGAAGATAGAGTGCAGGGATGATGACATGAAACCAGTTTAGCTGCCAGGTTCATAATATGTGGCTGCAATAAATTTTGTTCATCAGAATTAGCACAAATACACCACACCATTTTAGAGTTACGTTACTATTTTCTTTTTAAATAATTTTCGTTCACCTATTATATAACATAAAATTGTAAAAGCATAAAGTGAAACCTAAAATGCAGAAAGTTCAAGATTTGTGTATGCTTTTGTGAGCTACAATATAAATAACAAGTTTGTTGTTTGGTCATTAGATTGGGAAAATAGACAGAGATGTAAACAGGTGTATGCTTGCTTGTTGATTGATCATACAATCTGTTCGATCGATATGTTGCATTTTACAAAAAATCTCAAGGATGAATGTGCCAAGGTCAGCATTTTATCATGGAAAGAACTGAAGCAGAAGATTTTGACTCGAGTTTTATATTAGAGAAAATGCTTTTGTGTCACAAGAGATTTGCAACTAAAATACTGTAGGCTGAGGGATATTGTTAAACTGAACTCTTATCTCTGACTTCACAGTCACGAAAATACTCTCAAACCTAAAGTAACTTGTTAACTTGAATTAACAACTTGAGCCACTTTATCTGTATTTATTCAATGAAATATTTCTTCTATCATGTTTTTATCCAGCAAGACTTTTTTTTTTTTTTTTTTTTCAACTCTTGAAAAACAATTTTCCCCTTTACA
>JAVLVB010001216.1:3555984-3647114 GCA_032876305.1 Orestias chungarensis | reverse complement strand
GGGGGGGGGGGGGGCAGTAGATGACTACACACAGGACCAGCTTGAGCAAACCACCTCGAATAAATTAGCCTCAAAACTAGAGAAAGCTTTCATCTGAAAAACAAATTTATAAACAGTCACCATTTTTCCTCGCTTGATGCTTCAGCACAGATGTTTTTGTACACTTAGGTAACAACTTGGTTATTGTATCCCATGAATCTCTTTTCTGCTAGAATCTTACATCCTGCTGTGAGTTGTTGGATTTTTTTTGGGGCGCCTTTGCATAGCCTGGGATCTTGTTTTGTATGGTTGATACAGAGGGGCTCTATTGCTCTGGTGCTCAAGGCCTGCTCCTGTGCTGTCATGATCAGTTCGCCTTTTGTTGTCTTTCAGTCCAGACCTCTCTAGCCATAAGTAGGACTTAGTCATATCAGCTAGTTAAGCTATATGTTGGTGGTACATGTTTTCCTTCCATCGATATCTTGTTAGTTCCTTATTTTCCATCTGCCATTGTCTGAGACATTTACTGAACACTTCATCCCTCAGAGCAATGTTTTTCATATAATCTTGGAGCTTGGATGTTTGATCGTCATCTTTCATCCTCCTTAGTGTATTCCTTGTGAATATTGGACTCAGGGTGGAATCCTTCATGCATTGAGAATACATTTTTTTTATCACAAGTGGTTTAAATGTTGTTCTTTAGCCAACTTATTACCGCAGCAGGGTATCTGATTACTGGCAAGGCATAGCTAATGATTGCCTGGACCTTGTTCTTCCAATTGAGCTGACTTTTCATGATGGTCCTTATGGTCTCTTCTATGTTTGTTTGTCTGTGTGTGTATTGTTACTTAAATACCACATTCTAAGAACGGATTTAAAAAAAGGAAAAATGGAAAAGAGGATACACAATACTTAAGCTTTTTTTTAATGCCAACAAAAATTTTTTTTCCCTAAAACTGGCTGCAGTCTGAAATCTGCAGTGATTTTATGGTTATCTGGATAAAGAAAGATTTTTTTTTAAACTATTGTAAAGTTAATATGGTATCTGATTGAATTTAGTACTTATGCAGTTTGTGACCATGATGCACTTTAAATAATATACTATATATACACAATATATAAAGCAGGTCAAAGGCTGTTGTGCATAATTTTGTATGATGTATATTTATTCTGGAATTTCATCCTGAATAAACTATTGGTGCTACAACAAATTCATATCAGCACTGGGCAAAGCCATGCCTGATTCACAGTGAAATGTGTGCAAGATTATCTACTGCATGTCAGTTTTATTTTTCATAGTTGGGAATGAATTTTCCCCATGACAGATCTGATAGCTATTAGAAATGAGTTGGTACTACAATTGTGTCTACTTTTATCCTACAACTTCTAAAATATTTTTCCCTGCGACAAACCATTAACATTTCTGCTTTTTTTCCTACAAAATTATTTGCAAGTTTCTTCAGTCTTACACATCTATGAGACACGGAAACAGGGCCAAACTGCAGGGGGTAGACAGTGGGACACATGAAATAGTTTTTAAATTCTGACTGTTTCTCTTCTCTGTCGGGATCTGTTGCTCTCAAGTTACAATGTTACATTCAGAACTTCTGGTTCTTTTAACAATTCTAGGCTAGATGCCATCACCAAACAGATCATTATTTCTGCACTATTGTGTGTCAGTTTCCCATGTATTAAACTAAAAATGTTATTCACTGTCTCTTTTGCAATTTGTGAAGTTGACCCAAAATTTGTATTTTGAATTGAAACTTAAAATTAATAGAAGCCTCAAAAGATCAGTTTAAAGTTAAAGTTGGTTTTAAGACTAATACCTACATGATGATTCGTAATTTTAAAATGAAATGCAGTGAAATGGCCATAATCATATTTATCTTATGTATAGTTATATATGAACCAACTAGTGTGCATAATTTTACTTGTAAATATAAATAGTTACATGCATCTGGCTCTGAACAACTCCTCTGTGAGACTTGTTCAGAACAGAACTTAACACGTGGGCTAATGATATGAAAATGAAAAGGATTTAAATAGGCTTTTATAATAGTTTTTATATTTTTCAGTTCTTCTTAATATGGCTTTTTGTGGCAACACAGCCACATTTGTCTACATTTAAATAAGACTTTATTAATCCATTTGGAGCAAAACTAGCCCCTGCTTGTCTAAAGAACAGATTAAACAAACACTGTCTGTTTCTGAGATTATATCCATCTTAAAATAAGGAACAACGAGCCTTTCTTTTAAGCCTAGGATTATCATAGGTCATAGGTTATTTAAAATCATCTGGATTTAAAAAGAGGAGACACATTTTATTTCAGTAAGCCATAAAGAACAAAACTTCATATCAAATACTTTAAATTAAAGACACGACAGAAGTAAAGTTTTTAGACAATGAGAATAACAACTGATTTATTTTAGCAAAGACTTAACTATTCATTATTCCCTCTAAAATCAAGCTAGATAACACAGTTGTGGACTACAGTCAAGTTACTGAGAAACAGACTCAACCCAGAATATAATGATCTACACCGGGAAAAAAAGAAGATACATTTACAAAATAGTTGGAACTTGATTTAGACTTCCAAACCAATCACTTCCGAGTCATTTCAATTTGATTTGCCCCTTTAACTTGAAAAGACTTGTAGAACTAAACTGTACCATTTTATTAGGGCATGTTTAGTACGATTTTAAACACAAGAGCAAAAGGACTCAGACCAATTGTTAATTGCAAGCTTGGAGACTGTGATACAAGTGTTGCCGGCTGCTGTTTTCACATAAAGTACATGTCAAAACAATTTTTTTAATATTATATATAAAAAAATAACAGTAAAGCACATCTATATTTAGATTTCCTGTCTTCCCCTTCATGTCAAGTTGGTGGGTTATACACAGAATATGTGTTTAGTGTCTTTATCAATATTAATTATTATATCATAAAATGTAATGTTTGCAATTATTGAGTGTATTAGCTATGTTTTGAAAAATATAAATTTATTTGTCTATGTGCAAATTATGAGATGCCAATTCCATTTTTATTGTGATAATCCTATGTATTTTAGAAAAAATGCAGAACGCAACTGTCAATGATGAGAGCTTATTTTTAAAAATAAGCTAAAGAATTGTACAGAAGAGACTCATGTGAACAGTTGGAGAATAACCTTGCAAGAGTGGCAAAAAGGATAACAGAAGAATCCTGTAACAAACAATGAAAATCCTGGAGTTTAGATACTAAGAAGTATGAGTGCTGACAAGAGGCAGGAGATTGATAACTAACAGAGTGCAGCGGGTGGAGAAGGCAAATAGGGAAACTAAGGGAAGATGAACAAATGACACCAGTAGCTGAACAGAAATCCATGAGGGAAAAAAAATGTATTTTGTTCTGTTAGTTTAGGAATAATACACAAAAAATGCAAAAACAACATGATGATGCTTTGCTGCTCCAAACCACACTAATAGCCAGGCTTAGGTAATTCTGGTCCCTTATCTGTTTAGTTATCGGTCTCACCAATGAGTGATCATTGTGAATATTGCCTATTGGGTCAATTATTATTTTTTTGTATCTTTGTGTTTTAGTCTTTTATTTAATCAACCTCCATTAAAACAGCACTGATTTATCTTTGCATTCAATTAAGTATTGTTATTTTAACATAATGATGGTAGCCTGTGCCAATGTCAAGCGTATAGTTATCCAGGTGGCATTGTTACTGTTTTATAGTTTTCTCTGAAGTGAGATTTTTTAGGTTTCACAAAAAGGCCTTTAAGTCCAATTTTCAGTTCCCCACCACCTGAGGATCACCCCAGAAAAGGCATTTGTTCTCATTGCACGTGCTCTCCTTCCCTAGACTGATTATTATTCAAGTTAATTATAAAGATGTAAGATAAAGATTAAAATATTTGTACATTATGGTCTGGAACACGGCTTTCCTTTTTAGTTTTCGGACTTCCATGTTTGTTTTTTGGTGTATTTCTTTTGATTTTCATATCTAGAACCAATTCCTGCAAATGTATTTTGTGATATTTGATTCCACTATTTGACAAGTTTTCTATTTGCCCAAGGTATTTGTCATAAGATGCCAAAAGCCTATGTTTAAGAATTGCTTATATCTGTTCTTAATCTCTTACTTTACTGTTGTTAGAATGTAAACTGCTATGAATAACAGCATGTTCCAAAAAAGCAAATATACATTTACAATACTTACTATGTTTCCTGACTGGCTCTCAGGTAGTAAACTGGGCATTATTTTTTAAATAGGCATTACATAAGTATTTCCAAAGAGAGAAATGCTACCTCCATCCTTCCGGAATCTACAGATAGTCTCTGATGAAATCATACATTTTCATAGTGGTTTGTTTTATCTCTTTAAATAAATAAGCAGTACTGTTAATGAGCAAACACACTTAACTCTCATATGTCCATTTTACATCTTACTGCTTCCCATTTTAACAATTTAATTTTGACAGCAGAATTTGCTTCACTATTTTATTCGTACACACTCTTTGACATTGAATATTCAGGGGGTGGTGGGCCAACATCTATGCCAGACACATGAGCCTTTCTTAAATGGCTGAAAAAAGAACAAGAATGAAAAATGTGAACGAACACCTTTTAAACGTCAGCAAATGGAGTTTGCTGGCTGTGTGTGGTGTTCTTCGCTCGTAGATCTGCCAGATGGCGCCAAGAGGCTATGTTCCAGTCTACTGCTCCAGCCACACCTGTTGATTGCCTCACAGGTGTGGCTAGTTCTGATTACTCCTGGCAGCATAAGAGGAGGTCATGCAGTCATTCACTGCCTGATTGTTATATACACATAGTATTCTAAAGCCCTCCTGTGCCCCTAGTGAAACAATTTGCCTCCTGGACTCACGACCGGTACCTCATTTTACCACAACTCTCCTTCATTGCACTACCTGTTCGTCCCCTTGCCACTTATTTCAGCAGCCTTACAACAGCTACGGCCTCTGGACCACCTTCTTGCACCATAGAAACCTCTCCCTGGTGGAAGACTCCCACCAAGTAAAACCCACTCCTTTTGTTACTCACCTCCCAGCTGGATCAATACTCCCATCTCCATTTCTGTTCAGAGCTCCTGGTTCCCCATGTCGCTGTCTCCTCCCCGCAGATCAGAGAACTCATTGGTCTCAGAATATTATATAATACTATACTATAATACTATAATATACTATATAAGAATGGATACAATGTATCACAAAAAGTAACTATTATACTTGTTAAAATACTCATTTCTAATGTTTATTTTTTTAAGTTTAAAGTTGATTTGAACAAATTGCATGCAACTCCTTAAATGGTATGATTTAATTTTTTATTTAAAAGTAGGGGTTAGAAATATATTTTTTATGATGCTTCTGTATTTAGTAGATTGAGTGTTTCCTTTTTCAGTATAATGCGGTTGAAATCATAATAAGCTTTTCATGTATTCATTAAACCTTCCGACCCAATGATTTTAATTGGGATCTTGAAGCTGGAACTGCGGGAAACTACAGGAATGGCGTCGGAGACCGGAAGCACTGAAGCAGAGAACAGAGCAGGTGAGTATTATTGTAGATGGAGACGTTCTTACCCGAGACAGAGATGGAGACCTCCAAGGAGAGGTGAGTGGGTTGAGATCCTGATGTTGGTGGTTGTCCTGGAGGTAACTGAGGGTTCGTTTGCAGGGGCTGGGGCGGACAGACCAAGCTGAGTGACGTGGGGAGTGATGACCAGGATGAGGCTGAAATCCAGATATAACACGGTGAGTACTGCGCGTAGGTGGATGTGGAGTCTTGACCTGGGCTGCGCACATACAGGGAGATGTTACTGAAGGTTTAGCAAGGGAAATGCACAAAAGGCCACGAGGAATAACTTGAAGGAATATCGAGGAAACAACGGGGGAAAAAATCTAGAGAGCAACAATAAATCTGGCACTGAGAGGGCAACGTTACCATTTCGTAACTAATACTCAGGCAGAGTGTCTCTGGTCCCCCACTCCTCTTAAGCGATTCCGTTCATCAGCTTATGTGGAGCACCTGTGCAGAAAGCACAGGTCCGCTGAGGTGCTTCAGCCAGGTGGGATCTCAGTCGACCCCCAGTGGACATCCAGGAAAAAACCCTAAACCCTGACAAAGCCTCATTCAAAATATGTTTTTAGTGTGAGGTATAGCATGTAATATTTTATTTCCATTGCAGCATCCTTAATTCTATGATCAAACTTATTTTTGAAAAAAGGTGGGATGCGCATTTGCGACAATAATTTAAATCTTGCTTGATAAGGTTGCACTTCCTAGTCCTAGTTTTGGATTTCATGAAACTAGACTAATTGGATCCGCTAAATCGTCCTTTGGTGTGTGAGTGGTTGTTTGTCCATTCTGTCTCTGTGTTTTCCCGCGATAGACTGGTGTCCTGTCCAAGGTGTAACCACAGGGCTAAGAGGGTTGGAAAATGGATGGATTGATGAACTGATCACACTAGGTTACTGTCTTATCAATTGTCCAGGATTTCTAAATTCTACTTTTGTCAAACTGGACTAAGCATTGTTACGATCAGAAAAAGAATATTTGCTTGCAAAGCAAATGATCGTAAGTCAAATATGTGGGTTCAAAACTAAATTAGACATATATGTATGAATGTATGACAAATATTATGTGATTGCCTAATATTTTTCAAAAATGACACAAACATATTTCAAAATTATTGTTGCTCCGATTAAATTACGTATTTTACAGATTATTAATATTAGTATCTTAATTTTTCACATGCCATGATTTGTTCAGGCACATGTGAAAAAAATGCATGTTTGCTTTGAGTAGGTGTATGCAAACAAGTTTGTTATCTGGAGGTGCAGAGTTGTTTGTCGTGAGAAAGGTAGAGGGCAACACGCAGAACCCAAGTGCAGCAGAAGACAAGTGGACCTAACATGCAGAAGGCCGCAGTAGCCCTAGGCAGATGACACAAGCCAGTCATGGGCCCTTCACATTGGATGGAGAAGCACAGGAGCAGTAGCCCTGAGGCCAAAGAGACACAGGGTGATTTGTGGGGCATTGAGCCATCTCTAGTGCATTAAAATTGAGGCACCGGATGGGACCAAACTCCCCCATCCCACTAAGACCTAAACTGGCTCACCCAGGCCTGGAGCAACAGACCTTACATTTAAAGTTTTGGACATCAGCTTGAGAGCCTTTACTTTGAACTTGAATTGTGACCTGGGTGATTTTTTTTTTAAAGATTTTTAATTCGCCAAACATTGATTTAGATGCATGTGCACTAAACAGAATTCACACAGAAAGTCTAACCAGACATTGAAAGACTACATTTAGTGATGATTTCTGACTGGGAACAGGTTTTGAAAAGCAACTGGGAAAATGCTGAGAGTGTTAAACAAAATAAACTATTCAAAATACACAGACATTCAAATAGGCCATGAAGCTTGAAGTATCTGAAAAAAAAAATTAAACAACTGTTAAAGGAGTTGTGATACACTGGAACACGACTTCTCTTGGTTTTTGGGATAATATCTGTGTTGGACAGCTGTAAAAGATCAGTTTTTTTCTCTTTGTTCCCTCCTACAGCTTTAAGCACCTGTGTGTTTTTGGTCCGTATTTTAGTCATTACAAGCAGACAGGTGTATGTGGACCAGATATCTCAACAGTAGAATCAACCAGTAGCAACTTTCAAATTATATATTAGTGTTTAACACCTAGGTTTTTAAATGAATGATGTACATGTAGGCAGTACTTTTAAAAAGTATATGTTAGATGATTAAGTTAAGATTGTAAAATGTGCTTTTTACACACAAATTCTAATAGTAATTAAAAATCCTTCTTTTTGACTTTTTTTTTAAACAATGAGAATTGAGTTCATTTTTAACAATAAAGAAAGTCTAGATTTATGGATAGAAACTTTTTAAATAGAGCTCTATAAAGCACTTACCTTTAAGACATGCTGTATAATGAAATGAAACCCTAATTTAATAGGAGGAATAACTGTATATCAGTAAAAAAAATATCCACAGTTTTAGCTCTAAATTGAAATGAGTTTCCATAAGCATCATTAGTTCTAACCTCATCGTGATGTAAAAAATACAGAAATAAGTTACTCCAGGAAAACTAAATTCATTCAAAAAAATCCTATGGCTAATAAGTTATTACAGTGAGAATCAAATGATTTAGTGGTAATGATTGTAGCACTCCCATGATGAGAGCTAGTTACCATAGAATTTATTACACTAGGACAAAAATCAAACATACATTTTTAGCTTTTGTCTTATTTTTGGTGTTTGATTTATTATAACGTAGTAAGATTGACTTTCAAAGCTGCAGTCCATCAGCTGATAGTGCCCTACACTCCATCAAAAAGCTCAGATCCTTTAAAATTATATGACTTTTAGGTTTTTTTACTCTGCAGCATAACCTATGGATCCATAACAGCCAGAAAATACATGTTTTGGTAATGCCATGAACACTACTGTTTTGTCAAAGCAGTAATTTGTACTTCCATAGAGGATATATGCCATATACTGAGGAATAATGCACCAAGTCAAAGAGTCAATGTAATCCATTGGGTTTCCTTAAACTGGAAGCCTTTTTGAAAGATTTTTCTTAAGTTTCTATGATTTAAATTTAAAAGTGTATACTATGACATCTATTGTATATTGGCACTATATAAATAAACTGATTCTTTATACGGGTTGTTTACGGTTGAACTGTTTGAAAATAGAAAATATCAACTCTCTGTTTTATCTGTTGTGGAAATATGTTGAAGACCATAACAGTTAAATCTTGCATGTTTTTCATCTCCTCCAGGTAACCACCAGAGGGGGTGTAAGAGAATTGTTGCTTTTCAGTCCCGGTGTGTTTTCCATGCACCTGCGAATCATCAGCTCATTACCGCCAATATAAATAGAGCCAGTAGCCAATCCCTTCTAAGACTCCTTTAATATGTGGAAATTAATCCTCTGTGTTCACCCTGACTTTCCACAAGAAACCGCCACTTGCGTTTTTGTTATTATAGATTTAGGTTCCAATACCTGCCTTTTTCTTGCAAGTAACTTTTAGCTCATCCACTGACAACCTTCTTCAAGCAACATAACTGATACCACTTCCTCTTCTGTTCTGCAGAGCAATCCTCTGTCCAACCTAACATATGGTTCTCTTTGCACTATTTCTCTGAATCATCACTTTCCCATTTACCCTCTTTCCAGTGCTCTCGCTTCCCCACCTAGACATCACAGCCTGGGTCCAGATCTTTTTTCGCATTCCCTATTTCTGTTCATATTCTCATAATTAACATTATTCAACATATTTTCATCTCTTTAAACCTACAGTGAAAGCTACATAAAAAAGGTTTAAATTAATGCATATCTATGTGTTACAAATGACATTGTCTAGACCTTCTCATTCAAATAAGGATCTTTGGCAAAACAACACAATTCATATTGAAAGGCACGCCCTATCTCAATCAAGTGAGGAAATCTTTTAAAACACGTTATATCTAGATGTTATTATTTTAGAAAATGAAGTTCCGCTGTAAGTTGACAGAAAATATTTATTTACTGTTTGTTCCTCACCTACCGTCGTCTTTGAGCTCTAAATTCAATCTTCATTTTCCCCAGAAGATTTTGTACTTTTGTACAGATTGAAGTGGGGAAGTAAATTAAGGCTTATCAGAAATCCATCTAAATGTCAAAGCAGTTATTTTACTAAGGCCACTCTTCAAAACTTTTGATGGCTGATCTTATCTTTCTCATTTGTTTTTTCTTTTTCACAGCTATAATGAAATCAGAAGGTGAAATATAGTTACCAAAGAACACAATTTTCCCCAAATATAACTGGAAGTATTCATGCCATCAACTTTGCCCTGTACTTGTAAATCTTGTTAGTGTAATTTCCTGGGTATACAGGGGTGAATGAAATAAAACATGAACTTCGCCCTTAGCTGACACCCTGAAAATTAGTCCCTCCTTTGTAGGAGAGCAAAAGTATTTTGCAGGTCAGTTTCCATTGCAGCTTGTATTGGCTTCCATGCCTTCATTTTGAATTAAATATAATATTCCAGTATGTCCTTTTAAATAAAAATGTTATATACAATAAAAAGCACAGTGATTGCATTGGCTTGCATAATTTGTTACCGATAATTGTTATTCACTTAATTAATCAATTGAAAATACTTTATCTATCCCAAAGGAAAATTAAATAGTGTTGGAGTAAATCATTTAACTAAGGAGATGGTGTTGATGGGGAGTGCCCTGGGACAAGCGCTGCCAATCCTACTCCTTTCCTTTCCTGCCACTCTTCAAATCCAGATCTGCTCTTATGGTCAGGAAGTCACCCAGAGAGACGTTGGAGGTTGGGATATGATCTTGCAGCCATGTCTCAGTAAAACGCATAATACTGCATTCCCGATTCTCTTGCTGAGTCCTTGTCAGGCATTGAAGTTCATCCAACTTGTTAGCTAATGATCTTACGTTGCCCATTACAATGGATGGCAGGGAGGATTTAACATTTCTCCTTCTATCTCTCCTCTTTTGCCCTGCTCAGCATCCTCAACGCCTCCTTTTTAACTCCTCTGGGATATCTGGCTTAAGTTGTCGTATTATTTCTGCTTTATCAACGTTAATCAGCTGCTCCCTGTTGTAAACCACCCTATTGCTGTTGTTACACATTGTAACAAAAGAGCAAAATGCTTAAAAGTATTGAAAAATATCCGAAACAACAAGGAATAGTTGTCCAAAAAAGCCATTTGTCCAAGAAAAACTAAGGAAATTTAGATAAATGAGTGGCACAATTATATAACTTCTGGTAATAAATCAATTAAAATCTAAAACAATTACTTATTGAACTTTTCTCTAAACTGGATTTACAATCCTACAATTTAAACAGGTTCTAATGCTGTTGTTTTTGTCTAGTGACCCAAATCCCCCCCTTCTTCTCTTTTTTTTTTCTAAAATAATAAAGTTATTTCCCTTAGCTACAACATAGTCTTGTATATCTTGGGATCAATTTTCTGATTTTTATGTAGTGGAACAAAATATATTTGGTCCATGTGGTTATATACTCTCTAAAAATAAAAATCCTTGTTCTGTGAATAAAAGGAAATAAAACCATACACAGTCATCTTTCTCTGTGGGTAATGTGGTGGCAACGATGTTACAGGTTTGCTTTAGGTGTTCGACATGCCTACAAATCTATATTTGACAGGGAAGAGAAAACAGAGTATCTCATCAATGTCCTGTTACCCCACGGCTATAAGTCATTGTCACGAAGGCATTGTAGAAATGCGTTGAACAAGTAGTTTTCTATACAAAATCTAAAACCCCCTACTATTAATATATCATAGGCCCATCTGGGAGAAATGATTGATTTCATCAGAGTTAATAAAAGGCACAATCCTCCCTGTTTCTGTTTCTCACAACTCCTGCACCTCTCCCTGCTGTGTTCTCTTTGTCATCCCTATGAGGCTGGATATTATTCAGCAACATGCATTGTGTTTATGTCCTGGTGTTGGCTCATTTCTTTCTTTATGTCAGTGGGAGAAAAGAAGCAGAGAATGAAACTGACATGGCGTCTATCAAATATTCTAATGTAAGTTTATTCCTGATCCAACTCAGTCTATTAATCAAATGTAAAAACACACTAAAACTTTGAATACACCAACTTGCACATCAATTCTTCCAAGAATTATGCTATATAATTGGAATACAATAGAGGGGAGGCCATTCAAAATTAAAACTATTACTTTTTCAAGTTTAGAGCATCTACCTGGTCATGCTCTAAACTTTTTTTTTTTCTCATATAAAAGGTAAGATGTTATTGCTTAATATTAGGGTTAGTATCATCTTACTTCTGAAAGAAATTAATCACATTGTTCCAATAGCGATGTTATTTTATATATTTTCAATGTAGTTTTTCATTTCTGTGTTGAGAGCTGAAGTTAATATAAGTGGCTCCATGAAACGTTGCCTTTACGTGTGGAGATCCTGGACTTAGAGCACATAACCCACAACAGCTTTGAACCTTTAAACGCTGCAATTGTCATGAAAACGTACCATAATATTTACCTATTTAGTATTTAAAATCATAGCATATTTTTACAGATAGCTGTGATGAACCTGACTGAACGGGAAAGATGTAACAGTTGTACTTTAAAACATAGGAGCCGGAAACTCGTCAGTTGCAGGCTCCGGAACCACTTCTCGGGATCCGCGACAAGCAGAAGAAACCGATTATTGGTAGAGCTCCGAGAAGAGCGCGGCTATGTGGTGACGTCACATTGGGCAGGACTCACCTTGGGAGAGGATTGCAGCATCTGACACAGCAGTTTTAAAGAGCACATATTCTGTTTGAGATCATGGGAGATATTCAAACTCGTGGGTCGAGGGAGAGAACCAGGGTCAGAACCTAGTCAGAACCTGAGTTTCACTGCACTGGCGGCCTGTACGTTTCAGAATTGATTTAAAAATATTTGTTTTTAAAGCTTTAAAGGACTGGCTCCAAACTACATATCCGATTGCCTCCATTTTTTTACTCTGTTGCGCACTTTGAGGTATGGGGGCCAGTCCCAGCTCACGGTCCCTAAGACTAGACTTAAAACTAGGAGGCACAGGGCGTTTTGTGTTGTTCGTGCCAGACTCTGGAACGCTCTGGCCCTCCATGTTCAAACGCCCCCACTGTGGAGTCTGAAGTCCCACTTTTATTCTTTGGCTTTTAACACTGCATGCGTTGTATGGTCCAATGTGTCTTTTACTGTTTTAGCTGATTTTAGTCTTATTTTATTTTTACTTATTTTATTGTATTATTTTATTGTTCTCTTTTATTATTTTAGGTTATTTTAAGTTTTATTTATTTTTTATCATGTATTTCATAGATGCAGCACTTTGGTGGACATTTTCCTGTTTTAAATGTGCTTTATAAATAAAGTGGATTGGATTGGATTGGATTGGATTGGAGAACCAATGAGAAATAATCAGGAAAACGAACCAGTGGGCGGTGCTGGAGGCAGTAATCCGAGGCCAGAAATAAGTTTGATGTCCAGAAACCAAAAACCTAAGTGTTGTCCAATAAAGTAAAGGCAAAGACGTGGAAACTGTGGAAACATTAAGAACGTGGTCAAGATCAGGTGATCATTACTTGCTGTAGGCTTCAAGACTGGGAAAGAAGATCTGGTTAAATAGGCAGAGAAAAACGTGGAAATCATGAGCACTGATAGGTGGGCATGGTCAGAGCACTCTGTGCAGGAATCAATCTAAACAAACTAAACTAGCTGCCAGAATTATTACTATATAATTTATCTCACCATCCGACCCTCCATTGTTTACTTCTGTTTGTCCATTCAGGTAGCTAATGTCTATCTCTAGAAGTCATTGGGTGAAAGGTGGTGTACACTCTGAATAAGTTGCACATTTAATAGACTAACCCACTCTTGGAAAAATAACTTTTTTGGACAACTATTCCTTGTTTAGGATTTTTGTTCAATACCTTTATGCATTTTGCTCTTTTGTTACGATCTGTAACCACAGCAACAGGGTGGTTTACAACAGGGATCAGCTCATTAACGTTGGAAAAGAAAAATAATACGACAACTAAAGCCAGAAATCCCACAGGAGTTAAAAAGGAGGCGTTGAAGATGCAGAGCAGGACCAAAGAGGAGAGAATGAAGAGGAAGAAGAAATTTGAAATCCTCCCTGCCATCCATTATCTTGGGCAACTAGCCCGCTCCGTTCCTCCAAGGAGTGCCAAACAACCAAAGCCCCGTGCAGGTCAATCTAAACTCTTCACATTTGTGGTTCCTTGCTGGTGGAATGACCTTACGTGCACTATAGGAGCATCAGATTATTTTTCCACCTTCAAGAAATCTTTCAAGACCCAGCTCTTCCGAGAGTATCTATTGCCCTGAAAGATCTAAAAGCACTTATGACTCCCCCTGATACTAGTTAGCACTCAGTGTATGGTACTTGGGCCTTCTGTGTTTACCTAAATGCTGTAAATGAGTGTCATCATTAATGTTAAATCCCCTCCTAGCATATTGCAGGTAAATTGCGTCATAGTTCAATGTTAAACCTTCTTTTTGTAAGTTCTCTTTGGATGAAAGCGTCTGCTAAATGCATAAATGTAAATGTAAATGTCATTTTATTAAATAGAAAAAAGAAAAACAAAATGACAGAAATGATCATAATACATACCCAAAGGTTAAAAGAAGAGGATTAATATAAGTATCAATTCTGCCATCCACATAGTGAGACAGAATCTTATGCAATAAGTCATTTAAAAATCACAAGGTTTCAACATAACATCTGATAGATAAAGATAAGGGAAATTTTACCAGAGATATTAGCGCACACTGTGCCTTGCAAAAGTATTCGGCCCCCTTGAACTTTTCAACATTTTGCCACATTTCAGGCTTCAAAAGTAAAGATATAAATCTAATTTTTTTTGTGTACAATCAATAACAAGTGGGACACAATTGTAAAGTGGAATGAAATGTATTGGATGTGTCAAACTTTTTTAACAAATAGAAAATTTTAAATTGGGGGCGCCCTTGTGTTAACAGAAATGGGAATCTCCAAATGGCTATAATCTTTCTCTGTAATATTTTCACCCGGAAGTTTTATAAACCGAATGTCATCTTGGGAAACAAATTTTCTTTCTGAAAATGTGTCTCCCCTTCTTGACCCTTTCATTGAAATTTAACTCCAAAGCCTTTAAAACATCAGAAGCTAATAGAGCGGGCATTTCTTTCACCATCACTCTATGTACTATTCTTTGGTTACCTTGCCGATCTAAATGAGGATTAGTTGCCCCAATAATACTCTAAGCAAGAGCAATTTTCTGAGCAAAAGGTTCATTTTCCCCACTATCAACAGCTTGCAGGCGAGCCAAAGCAGATGAAAAGTCAAAACCAATGAGTAAACCTACTTCAAAGTTTTTCAAAGCAGGCATTTTGCCAGCTAAATGTTTAAGGTGAGGCCACTGTAATCCTGTGGTACTACTTGGTATACAAGATGTATCAACCAGAATTAAATCACGTGTGTATTCTTGCCGCAACTGTATATAATTACCGGAGAAAAATGCAAGTCATACACATTTTGACTTGAAACGGGTGTATCAACAGAAACCATGGTACTAAGTTTTAGCTGTACTCCACACTCCACTCCACCAATATGCCACGTTTTACAATCTTTCAATGAATGGCCTTTCCTTAAGCATCCAAAACAAAGATGGTTCTAATATATAAATAATATTTTATCTTCCATTGATTTAACTGCAAATGTAGGACATTTAGCAACCCTGTGTGAAATATCTGTACAAACCCAGCAAGGCAGTTTAGGTTTCAGAACATGAACAGTTTTTTGTTTCTCGAACTCCGTACTGGTATTAAGAGCCTTCGCTCTCCTGGAAAGTTCAATTTGAAGAAGATGTAGACTTTAATAAAAATGGAGAAGCAATAGGATTACATGCTATATGTGCTTCCTTTTGTATAAATCTAGAAAAACATTCGAAAGATGGATATTCTCCACACGCATTAAGTACTTCAACCATCGACAACATTTTGATTTCAAAGGTGGTGGGTTGAGTATTTTTTAACTCTTTGAACTCGCCGATAGGTGGTCACGTGGTTCATGTACCTCCAAATTGGTCCAAACATCTCAGCCCGCTAAGTTGGTTTGAACGGCTTCTGGTGCGAAAACGAGTTTTTTTACTTTCCCCCACAAGTTTACTTACCTAACATGAGAGTATGGCCACTGTGTTTTATAACATACGAACCCTTAACAGAAGTTAAAATACCTATGATAAAAAGGAAAATTTGTTGCTGTATATGTTTTGATTGAAGACCTGGGAGAAATGCTTAACTTTTGTTGAAGACATAATTATTATAATTTTTGCTTTCATGCAAACTTAGTTGATTGTGCTTGTAGTCTGAGAACTTTAATTTATAATTCACTGATTAAAATATTAATTTAATTGAAACCGTTTCTCGTTGAAATCAGATTACATGACAAAATAACTCATTTGTGAAAAAATAAATGACTAACAATTTATTGTAAAATATGTAAAATGCAAAAAAAGACCACGTAGACCAGCCGGCTTAGCTGCGGCCAGTCACACGCGGGTGTGACTGGCCGAAAAAAATGTGAAAATTATTGAAGTTCTGAATATAAGTAGTGATGGAAATTTGAATAGACTAAATCAGATGGACCTGTCTAAACCCACCAAGCTTGTAATGAGCTTGCAGCAGCTAAAACACAACCAGCATGTTAAGTTAGCAAGTTAAAATGCTTAATTAACAAAAACTGGCAATATTAAACATTTCTGTGATATGGAACAGTCAGCTAATGCTTCATAACAGCAAAAATAATTTATACTTTTATCAATTTACCGTAGAAAACACTACCTAAAACACACAGAATGCAGTACCAATGCTGTAACTGCTGGTGTTTGGCTCTATTACCAGCTCCATGCTTCTGCTATAAACACCAACCAGAGCTGCAGCCATTTTAACTTCCATATCTGTTTGCATTACCTTTAACTTCCTCTTCTCCTCATAAAGCTGCCGTCGCACTTCAGCTTCTTTCTGCTTCATTTCAGCGACAATTTGGGACTCATGACATTTCCATTCACATTCAAACCTAATCACTTTCGCATGTTGAGCTTCAATCTCCATCATGGATCTAACTTGAACCTTTTTGGCCACAAGATCAGCTTCTGCCATTATACGCCCTTGAAAAACTTTGGAGCTGGTAATTGATGAACCACATGTACATGAAGAACTTTCAGTAGAGGTTTCTCCAAAAAAAGATTGGCATTAATCTCTATTTAATACTTCTCGCAGCCTTTGCTTTTCAACTTCTTGATTAAATTTATTTTCAACAATACCCCCTTCTAAACGCATACACACAAGATCATAAATCTAATTTATTAGTATAGTAAAGGCATCTAGTTTCTGCACAATATCTGGAGTATTTAAAGAACTATTTTGAAGAAACTCATCATTCTGTTTCACTTTGTCAAGACAGTTTTGGACTTGCTGATTTATTTCATCCAGATTCTTCTGAGAGCAGAAACCCTTTCATTTCTTATTGGCTTCTCTGGCAATGTGTTTCCAGGATGCATAAGATTTAAGAAATGCCTTTATCTGTTTTGTAGACTCAGCTTATCTATATTGCTCTCTCTTTTCAATCTTTCTTGTGCGAGGAGCTGAAACCAACTCTTGTCCCTTTGGCTTTTCTTCAGTCCACACATCTTCAGCAGAAATTAAACCCTCAGTCAAACTTAACATTTAGTTACAAAAAACACCATTCTAATATTTATCTTTTTTATTTTTTATTTTATTTTTTATTACATACCTTAGAAGTAATTTGGCGAATAATATGACCAAACATAGCTCTTGAACTCATTTAATTTCCTAAATATCAAGCAGGTGACGTGATTTCCAAGTTATTTCAGTTTTGATTGATCAGTCAATTTCTCATCGCGCCAGTGGTCATCTGTCAGATTCAGTTTCTGATACAAACTTAAGAATCCAATGCGAAGACAGCTCCTCATTGTAGCGTTGACTCCGACGCAGAGTCAAATTTCGGTCAATGTTCGATCCAAACTTCTCACCATCAAATGAAGACAACACACGAGAGTGATGAGTTTTCACTGTAGCAGCTCCCCAGCACTTTAATTACTCATCCAGTCTCGATGGGTGGATTTAATGTTTTATTTTCTTTGAGGAAGATCCACCAGGATCATCACAATCAGCACAGTCACATCAGTCATCTCAATAACCGTGAAAACTAAAACATATACAAATATTACAATACAAAACATAAACTTACAATACAAACAACAAAACAAAATGTACCTCGCTGCTTTCACTGGGGAAAGCTAAGTGTTCTTTCTTTTATTTTTGCCAAACATCTTGTCAGTTCGAGTCATTCATTGGCACACTGATTCTACAAGCTTTTATAGGGCCTGCCCTCATTAACTACGGCAGCCCGTGAGGTACATACAAAAAAAAAATAATAATAATAATTACTAAATGCAAAAATCCTTACACAAACAAAATATAAACCACCAACAATGCTAATCAAAACAGACAAACATCCATAAACAATCTGCAGCATTATATTTTTAGAAAAATCACTTTGAATAATTTACTTTAAAAAATCTACAAATAAAAATTTAGAAAGACTATTTGAAATAACTCACTATCCATTACAGTTAAAACAGTTTGACACATCCAATACATTTCATTTTACTTCACAGGTTGTAAAAGTTCAAGGGGGCCGGATACTTTTGCAAGGCACTGCAAATCCCACAAGAAAAATATTGTTATTTTGTAGTTTTTGGTATTTGGATTTTTCTTTCATAATTTAAGTATTTAAGTTGAAAGAAACATGTTGCATTATTTTTCTTTAATAAATTTTATTTATTTATATGTATTTATTTTCAAAAATTATTTACTCAATAACCAGGTAAGATATCATACAGGGAACTGTAATGAAAGTTATTTAATTATCCAAATAAATAAATATCAATATTTTATATCAATACTGTAACAAGAATACTGAGCAACTGAATTTCCTCAAATTCCCAGATGCAGATAATTGAATGTTTTCTTACCTTTATAGAGCTAAACCTCCTTTCCTTGATTTTCTTTAAGATCTTTTCTGCCTCACTCAGCCCTTTGCTTCCTGAAGCATGAAAAGTGGTTAAGATACGCATTAGCAAGTCCCACTGTCCCCTACAAGTGACACTAGATAAACATGCGTTTTTACAAGGTTAACAATATTTTAAAAACCTTCCAGTTTATAAAGTTATGGTTAAGACTTTCACACTGAAGAGGAAATATCATTTTTAGGAAAAAACAAAAAAAACCTTTTTTGAAATAAAATCAATCATTTACCTCCCCTGCTGCCATAAAATGCTGTTACTGGTATTTCCGCCAATGTAAAAAGGTAAATTCATATGCTTTGTTAGCCACACCTCCACAAATGTGAAATTAGTAGAAAGTTCAGTCTAGAGTGCTAGTGTAATTCTCAAAATATAAGGCTAAATATTATGTCCCCCACAGATGATAAAAATGAATTGAAGCCAAATTGAGATTTAGCTTGACAATTGTTGCATTTTCATCCATTTATTTGCTGGATATTGAAATTGCGTTAAAAAAATCAAGTCACATGTGGTCCACATTTTCTGGCATTAAAATGTTGGTAATGATTAAAGAGCTTTATAAATGAGAAAGTATGCAAGTTTTTAAAGTCTATTTCTGCATATATATTTCTGACCATCTAATGTAATCTAATTTGTTTCATACATCGTATAGTACAAATAAAATAAAAAACTGTTTTTCTATAAGATCCACCTGGAACAAAACTCTTAAGTAAGGTTATATTTAGACAAATACATTTTAAGACACAAAGCTGAAGTAAATATTTAGATTCTGATTAAATAAAGGTACACATTTTTTTTTTTTGCTTTCTGATATTATATTTAGCTAAACTTGTAATGTTTTAATATTAGGTACCAAAACACAAAAATTATAACAATTTTTAATTTAATAAAATTGCCCAAAGGGGTGCGTTATTTTTGTTTGAACCTAAACTTACATCTTAATTTTTCCTTTTTTTTAAAAATAAAATAAAATAAATTCCTGTATTGCTGCAATGGAATGAACCTGATAATTTTAACACTGGTTCACTTTACATGCCATTTAAAAATATAGTGGTAGTTCTACAATGTTTACTTTACTTTAACTAGTTCTTTATATACATTGTTAATTTCTCTTATATTTCTTATATTTCTATTTTATATTTTAAATACATTCTTTTTGATATTAAATATTTTTTACCTATTTTTACCTATTCTGTATTTAGTTAGTTGGTGTGACGGAGCAGTCACAACAAAGCATTTCACTGCAAGTTGTACTGTGTATGACCATGTATGTGACAAATAAACCTTGACTTGACTTACTTGATAATTGCTGGAGATAGGCACTAGCAGACTGTCATGACCAGAAGCGGCTGGTGGAGTTTTCATATTAAGTATGAAGCTTCACGTGGTAAGTTCTCTCTTAAAACTTACCACAAACCCTTGATCACCATGGACCTAAAAGAAGTGCTAAAAAATTAGAAAAAGAGCCTTCAGGAAGGGAGACAGGGAATAATTAAGGACTGTACTGTAGCAGCTCAAGTCAAGATCAGAGATTACAAGGAGCGGTACATTATCCGATATATGACCTGGGACCAAGCTCACTAATTTCAAGAATAAACGAGGATCAGATAGATGGAAGTCTGGAGAGAGCAAATGAACTGAACACATTATTTGATTAGTTCACTTCTTTAACAAGCTCAGGTACCTCCTCTACAGCCCCAAGACAAGTTGACATTCCACCCTTCTATGACCAACAGCTCTCCTGTTACATGTCTATTGCTTTATCCTCCATCTTCATCATGTACTCTTCTGGTTATACATGTTTGTTATCAGAACCTCTTGCAGTCTGCTTATTGTCATGGAACTGGAATTAAAGAGGTGCCATCATAAACCTGCTTTAACAAACCTCATTTGGACAAAGCAGGCAATACTGTGAGGATCATATTCCTTAATTATCCAGTGTATTTAACATGATTCAGCTCAATTTGGGTTTGTCAAAAACTCCAGATGACACCCATACAAGCCTGGTTAATCAATTTGATCAAAGACTACCCGATTAACAGACCACAGTCTGAAATAAAGGAGTATCGAACTAGAAAATCAGCAGCACTGGAACACCACATGGGAGTTATTTTTATTGTGTACATCTCATTTTACACAATGTACATAAACACACTGCTGTTTGCACAAATACTCAGATGTCATTGGGTGCATCAGATATGGACAAAAGGGTACAAAGAGCTGGTGCACCCTTTTGTGGCAATGGGTGGAGAGAATTATCTCATTTTAAGTGTTAACAAAACAAAGGAGATGATTGGAGATGTCAAATGAAACAGGGTCAGGTAATGAACTATTTCTATAATGTGGGAAGAAGTAAAGGTGGTAGAGTATACTTACCTCAGTGTTCACCTGGAGAACAGACTGAAATGCATATACAATAGTGAAGCTAACTACAAGAAGGGACTCTTGAGGAATCTTAGGACATTGAAGGTTTGCAGCAAGATGCTAGTCTGTTATTGTAATGTTCCTGGCAGCTAGGCTGGTTTGTTTTCCATTCATGTCTGCATCTATCCTGCTCCGCATGAGTTCCACCTGTCTATTAAAAAACATTAATTTCAGTCACAGGCTCCGCTAGATTTGCTATAATACAGACTGCTACAGGAGATTCCTGTCCATCGCCTTTGGGATCTAGAGCAACTCTTTGAATAACCTTAAACATTAGGAGTCACAAAAACATTGAATTCCCCTTAAGAAATAATTTAATTTTTCTGTATTTCATTAAATAAATGTTTTTTTTGTCATTGTTTTGATACTTAATTAGTGAGAGTTCTTTAGTGTCATGATTTAAAAAAAATGATTATATATAAGGTCACAATCTCTGAATTGAGTAGAGGCATTGTTTCATAAGACGGAAAAAAAAGTCAAACAAACTACTTTGTAGTGTGACTTCTTGAAAAATGCATAAAAATCAGGCAAGACACCAGGGTAACAATTTGAATATATAAGTTTGTATGTTTGTATATCGCCATCATCCCTCCTGGCTCTTCTCTCTTTGTAAGTCAACATTTACAATCAGTGCTTGATGTATGTCTAACCTTTAATGTTGTTGCTGTATAAATCCTACAGCCTCAGGTCCAATTAAAGCTAAGAAACAATGAGGCTCTCTAACCCTCCACCTATGTTATTCTTTATTCTTACCCCCTCCCAACCCCAACCTGTGTGAACCTATTGCTTGCCCCTCTTTACACAGCTCTTCTTGTCTCAATCCTTCGCACACTTACACTACTTCAAACTCCTATTTCACTGATCTATAATTTCATCCTGTTATTGTTTTCTCCAGGTGGCTTGCTTGGTTCTTTTTAATCTTCACAATAAGCTGCCAAATTTAGAGTAATTCCCTAATCACATCCATACTTTTCCTCACATTTAGGTAGTTGAATGAAATCTAGAAATTCTGTTTTCAGCAAATTGCTAATTTTCTGATTCTACACTTGGTGGTTCTAATGTGAATGCAACTTATCATATTTTAGTAATTCCAGGAAGTGGAATCATTGTACAGCTGCACAAATTATTTATTTCTACTAATTAACTTGATAAGATTGTTAAAGCCATATTATTATATGTTAAAAAATTAAAGCAATGCAATGTAGAAACGATAATTGCACATAGAATAAACTGGATAAGGCCCCCGTGGAAGAGAATTAAGGCCACACACAACTTAAATGACTTAAATGGTTAGTTGTTTTTCCCCCCATGTTGATGTTTATGCATTTAGCAGACGCTTTTATCCAATGCGACTTACATAGTAGACACAATTCTATACTTATTATAAATCCGACCATAAGCTATCTTGAGAAAAATCCTAAATCAGAGTCAGTGGTTACAGTGAAGCGATAGAGGGAAGTACAGGGAGAGTAGTAGAGGGGGTATGGAGGTATGGGTAAGAGTTAGGATAGGAGATGCTCTTTGAAGAGTTGGGTCTTTAATAGTTTCTTGAATATAGACAGGGATGCTGCTGTTGTTGCTGCGCTTGGTAGAGCATTCCACCATCTTCAAATAACACAAGAAAACAGTCTGGGTTGTGTTAAGTGGGGTTTTCGCACTTGTAGCAGCAATCCATTGTCAATGAAATGTTCTTAGTAATTAAGATACTTTAATGCACCCTCTGCAGCTTGCCATCTTTTATTCCCTGGTGCAGGGGCACTGGACAGTAAGGTATTTAAGAGGGCTGTTTTCTTTAATCCTATTTCTTTGTCCATCTCTTTAACTTGTTGTCTAGAAATATTCAAGATGACAATCGTATCATTCACCCTCAATCATAGTATAAGTCAGGGAAGAATGAGGTACAATTTAGTTAAGGTGATGTGCCCTCAAATTATGGAGCGAACATATATGCAGCCAATCCAAAAGCACCATTCATTTTTATTATTGCTGATTGGCTTTACCCCAGGAAGACTATACATATAAGCTTTTGTGTTAGTGCTAAGACTGTTTCCATTGCGTGTATGAATGCATATTTGCTGTTTTAACAAATACATTTACATCTTAAGGGAATAATTAAAGACTGTTAGCATTTTTTTAAGCTTGGTTATTTGGGTGATATCCATTTCACAAACTGATTTAGCCTTTACATTTCTGTTTACATTTTTTATGCATTGCCGTCAAGGTATTTAAGCATCGAGAATCACGTGACCATCAGTTACCATATGGTGCTTTATGAAGTATTCTCATTTATCACGGCCTGCTGCATTGTGAGAGAGTACATTGGTGTGCCAGTAGGAGGGTCACTGGTGATCGATGCAGAAAAACTCGAGAGCAGTCAGTAAAAAGGTGACAATCTGGGCTTTCTGGAACTATGTCATGATGCCCCACCAGGTACGATGGCAAGAGCAAAGATGACCTGCCGTGAGGGTACACAAAGACCTCTGGCTCAAGGGTAGGAGGGTAATGTTATTGCAGAGCTTCTGGTTTCCTCTTTTCTCTCCCCTGTACTGTCTTGTAGAGGATGCACCTCCCCTTCAGGTTTATTCAGCAGCTGCATTCTAAAAACAGCACCGGAACACATTGTTATCCTGCAGACTCACAAGCTGACACAGACATATACTAACACCTTGCTGCATGGACAAGCACTTGCTTACTGCTCAGAAACCCATACTCACAGGCAGATGTAGCCTGCAGTTAGTTCCTTTTCTCTCTGGGTGACCCCAAAGGAGATGGCTGCTTTTCATTGACAATCAGGTGTGTTTGTGTGGAAAACGTTTTGTGTGTCTGCAGCATTTCTCACTTTGTAAGGCCAAATTTTTCAAAAATGACTATATTGTGATGACCACTGTCCCTTACCTGTCCAAACCACTGGAACAATAAGAAGGGCTGTTTTTGGATCATTATTAGGTTAGTAATAGAAGTGAAAAAAAGTAATGGAAGTCATAACAAAGTGTATTAAAGATGAACAAATAATAAGAGGATATCTGTATGTAAATGTGTATACAACAGAAGGAAACATTGCATATTTCTACCTACAAAAAGAGAGATTTGTTGAAAGTTAAGACCTTCTTGTGGTCAAGTTTTTGTAGTTTTATTGCAGTTCTTCTCTACTAATTAGATTTAGAGGAATGGCAAGTGTTAGGCTTTGGTTATGGTTATGTTTATGAATTTGTCTTGGTTAGAATTAGGGAAAATGTCAAAGTTTGGAAAAAGGGAGATAGTACAATAAATGAGAGTTGATAAAACATCCTCAATTGGACAGGAGTACAGGAGTGTGTATGGATTCAAACATGGGGTTTGCTTAAAATCAAACTAATCATAATCTTTTAACATTTTCTTTAGGGTAACAATGTTGCACCAATGACAGCAATTATAGTTCTATTTGGTGACATGTGATAAAAATCTTAGTGTTCAGTGTATCTTTCCTGTTCTAACACACACACAAACACACATACACACAAAGACTGTGATATTGTTGAATTTGAAACTGCTCTATATAACTTAAATTAAAATATGACTGAAACATCATGTTACGATATATAAGCTTTAATTTGATTAATGAAGAAAAGTCGAACATTTCTAATTGAAATGAAGAAAGATGAGCTATTAACAAATCTTTCAAAATTACTTATTATTTTTAACCTATTATATTGCAGATGCCGGATTTTCACTTAATGAAGTTTTGCATCTGCTATAGATAATAAGGGTTCCGATATACTTTACAAAGTGCAAGCACAGACTTAAAAATAATAACTAAACTGGCTGAATGTAACGTTTTTTTGCAAAGTTTGCCCTATGTGGATCTCTTAGAGTGACTGAAGTCATTTTGAAAATGGTGTTTTAAGATATGGATTGTTGTTTATTTTGCAACAGTTACTTTTTTTCAAAAATACATCAAAGATATATTGTATACACTTGCTTTTGTCATACAACAGAGATTAATATTAAATGCTAAAATGTAACCCACAAGGTAGCAATTATGTTGTTTCTTTTAGCATATATACAAAACTGAAAACAACAAAAGCAATATTGAAATACGACAGCATCTAAGTTTAAGAACACTGAATCATAGCCAAACTATTTTCCAATTAGATCCCTGTTGTGTCACTAGCAGAAGTATATGAAGTCAGAGACTTAAATACAAAGAAAGGAACTTGATTTGTTCAAGTAAAGATTGTTCCAAATATTGCAAATAAAACATTTATGGTGTTTTGTTACATATCATGCTAGACTGACAGGTTCACCATGTCCTTTACATACTCTGCTTGTTTTTTCACTTTTTTGATCACATGATCCCTCAAAGTGATCGGCTCAATAAATTGTAAACTGCATTTGATCCCAGCAAAATTATTAACATATTCCACACAACATAAAATTAGGCGCTTACTAATCTCTTCCATGGATTATGACACTTGCCCCGCAATAATCTTTTCTTAAGTGGATTCTATCAAGGATCTTTGTAGAAAACTGACATAGAACTTTTGCATCATGTAGAACATGTCAGATGAAATATCCAATCAAAGAGAGTCTTTGTGTTCCTCTTTCTTGTCAAACTCATCAAAATGTCTCGTCCCAGTTTCTTATCCCTCATTTTCTCTTACATCATTCTGTGGCATCTTCCTGCTTTGAAATCCTGAGGTGGAAAAAAAAACCCACCTTTGATGTTCTATTGCTAAACTTCAAAGCTGAGAGCTGCTGTAATTGACCTTGAAGAAAATATGTAGTGAGTTGTTGATCCTGAATTTTTTTTCTTTTTTAAAGAATATCATCTCTTCCTAGTTACTTTCAGGCTTGCAACCACCAATTATAATCAAATGGAGCACATGAACACAAATTAACTGAATGCCTTTCAGTAATTAAACATTTATATATGTGACATAGACATATGGAAATGTGTGCTAACCAAAAGTAAAAATATTCCTCCACGTTTATGTGGAATAGCCCTACGAAACATGCCAGGTCATAGACCTCCCTTTTTTTATTTTAAATGATTCAGCAGTCCACTATGGGAGAACTAGCCTGTCCTGGATTCAAGAAAGCAGGTAAATTTGTTGTTCGGATTTGTCAAACTCTAACACCATTTTATCTGGAAGCTTAGCATAATAACCACAACCCTCACCACTCTCACCCCCATCAAACAGCCCTTGAAATGCACCCCAGTACCCCTGTACTTATCTTTCAAGATTCAGTTAAATGATAAGGTTGACAAATCTGATATTTCCATTGGGAGAATTGTTTCCCAGTCATCCCCTGTTAATAATAAACATAATCCATCAGCCTTTATTTCAAATAAATTCACCCTCACCGAATTTAACTCTGACACTGGTGACTAGAACCTTATCGCCATCAAGCTTGACCTAGAGGTGTGGAGACGCGCTACTAGTCATCATTTGGACCACCTGCAAGAATTTAGTTACAGGTTGCCAAACATCTGAGCCTATGCTGGAGTGCTGGTCCTTGGTTTAACTTTATCATTACCTATTGCCCTAGTTCCAAAAACACCAAAGTAGATGCTCCTTCCACTAAATGAACCAGCAAACTAAATGAATTTGCTGTAACTAGGTTTAAAAGTCATAAATTGAAGCTTGCTTAAAGGTCCAAAAACAACAGCATTATAACAACTTTCAATTGGCCTCAATTAGCTATGTCTACATGTGCAGAAGTTCTTGATAAGATTTAAATACACTTGAATTATATGTTACAAATGTTTTGTTTACATGGGAGCAACACTAAATAACTGAACTGCGAAACATTTGCACTAAGCCCTGTATAAAGCGCAGGAAATTTGATTGACATCAGACTGCTTTTCTTGATTAGTCCATGATTTATGTCATTGGATTAGCAAAGGTTAGACAGACAACAAATATCTCAACCAGTACAGTGGACTTGTCGTCTTTATCAGAGAGATTCTCGGTTTGAAAGAGCATAATTACGAGCAGTGCCAGGACTAGCCTACATGGTTCAAATCTTGCAGCAAAAACCGCATAACATTAGTTTGCCATGATTTAGATTTTATTCTTAGTTTTGATTTTTTTTTTTCATTAAGTTATTGTATGGATATTGGTCTATATATTTTGACTGCATTTCCTAAATAAACATAAAATGCAAAAAATAAAGGGTTTTATCATAGCAAACTTATAAGCTAAACTTAAATGTGTTCATTATATTTAGACTTCAATGGACACATGTCAGAGCCTGAGTGGTTAAGATGGTTTTACTCTTTGTATTTATGTTACAGGGTTAATGTGGCAACCTTTTTTTTCTCTAATTTTGCAATTTAACACTAAAGGCCGAAATGGCACTTGTCATAGGGTAAACATGCATAGGTCAGTATACCATAATGACAATGACATGATCCGAAAAGTGTTTACATTTACATGCACGGCATTCGGGTTATCTATTGGCATAAGCCACCCATCTCATTTCATTTCTGTCGAGCTTAAACCAATCAAAATATTCTGTCTGGGGCGTTTACATGGCGCATTTTTGTTACAGCCTTCTATTTATTCCAATTACTTATGTCCAAGTAAATGTAACCCACTATCACTAATGAACCTTCAGGGACAGAAATGAGGGCCAAAGACATTACTGGTGTATCAGTGGTTCATGTGTGACAGACTGTGTGTGAGAGCATTCTGTTGTGTGGCCAGTGGAGCTGAGGAAGCTGCAAGCTGGTGATAGCACTGGCCTCTGTTGTGCTCCTGCTAATCTACTGAACTGCAAAGCCTGTCAAGGGGTTGAGGGGGAGGAGGGGGTCAAGGAGAGGCCTCGTTCTTCCAGGATGCAATCTAAAACACTCGGTGGCAATATGTATTCCTTTCCTTCTTTTTATTTCCTCACTGTGAACCAAAACAGGTGATATGATCCCCAGTAGAGTCCTACTGCTGGCATATGACACCTTCAGTAATAGATATACGAACAATTTCAATATTGTTATGGGCGAAGTAGAGCGGTGTTCCTTTATAGTCATAAATATGTGTATCCGGGGATTCTTTAGTAACTTTAGCATCCATACACACACACACACACACCTCTATCCTTGTGGAGACTTTCATTGACTTCCATTCATTTGTCATGGATTTCTATAACTTAATGCATTACGATTACCAGTACTATTAGCAGTACACCTAAATCTAACCCTAAATCCTTGTGACCAGGCTTTGGTCCCCACAAGGATTTTTTCAAAATTGTTGCAACAGTGCAGCAAAAACAGGCACACAGACACACACATAACCATATCCCCAGACAAGATTTGTACTTCTACAAAGCTAAGATTAAATATCTTCAACATAACATAGAAATAATACAGAATACCTACACAAATCTCTAAAAAACCTATTAAACCTCTGAACATTCTATATTTACAGCTTTTTATCTAGACTTTTATGCTGCCACACTTGCTTGAACTAAATTTGTGTATTCCTTAAAATTAGGTTCTATATAAACTTTAAGATAGTCAAGATATCTCTGCAAAAAAATAGCCATATCTTGATTGTATTCACACTATTGAACATTCTCAAAAATGGTAACAATACAACTCTTAACTTGCATGTATTTTGTTTGGATTTGATGTAATAGTAAAGAACAATATACATGTTTTATAAACCCATATTCCAATCTCTAATTACCTTAGGAATTTCTTCACTTTTTACTCTGGTAATACAAATAGTGTCTTGTTACTGCAGTCAAGGTAGAGTAAAAAGAATAGAAAGATATTAGTACAATTCATAGAACCCTGCAAGTCATATAGTTGTGACAACAAATGTGGAAGGAGCTTTGAGTAAAATACTTTATTCTAATATTTTGGTCTACACGTGGAACACTGTTTGGCAGAATCATCACTACACCCTTACCATGGCAAAAAGCTGTTGTGAAAGCATCATGCTTTAAGAAGGTTGCATTTTACTTAACATAGGAAGAATGGCAGAGTCCAGAGCTTAAATAAATACAGCATTTTGGTGTTTTTATTTACAATATGACAAATTGTTAAATCAAAAGCGGGTTTGGGTGCTGGTCCAAAGAACTGTAAGGGTTTGGTATTGTCCAGTTTGATTTAATGTTTACATTCAAAAATGCAAATTACATTTTCCTTTTTCCTGCATTTTGTTGTTTAACAGGGCTTCCTATTTTTGCAGGTAGCATCTATATTGGATAACATTAGAAAAGTAGTCTGTTTGATTGGGAACTCTGACTTTGGGAAATGTTCCAGTTGATTTTACAACTCCGAAGACAGATTTTTAAAAGGAATGTACCAATATAAGTTGTCCAACATTACATCACAATGTGGCTCTATTTGTTACATTCAAATGTAAGGCTCAAATTTTAATCTACTTACAGTATAGTAATTTAGCACACAAAAAAAACAAAACATAATCACATATCCCTGGGTATCCTTGAATCTCACCCACCTCTATAAGAAAGCAGCTTTTGCCATGATAGCCACAGCAAAGCATTCAGTCTCAAATAACCGTCATTAAACCAAGGTTGAGATCAGTCAAAGACCTTGTCTATCCACTCCCTCAATTCCTGCTGTAGCCCACAGGAGCAGAGTTTACTGATTAAAAGGCCTCTAATTAATACACATGGAGTTCAGTGTCTCTGTTAGTATCTGCAGGTAATAATGTCCTGGGGAGTGAATCCGTTAAGTTAGAACTCTATCCTTGAAGGAGGGTTTCCCAAAAGGACACCTTGACTGTAATTCCTGCTGGAAGAGAGTTGTTTAAGTTATCCCTTTGTAACAATTGTATGGATTTTGTGATACAAGGTATTGGCACTTACTAAGCATGTAGTTTTACAGTCGCCGCATAGGTGTAAAGCTTGCATTTTATATGAGTAAAAAGCTTTCTTGTTTAATTTTTACACTTTGGCCAATTTGACCCAATGCTTTCCTAAATATAAATAATAAACATATTTTTTTATAATCCTGAAAATAATAGACTGCCTCCTCCTAGTCTTCTGTTTGTCTTGGCCTCAAGCAAAAGTGTTAACAAGGATTTGTGGATGTAGTATATATCCCTGTTCCACCTGTCCTTGTGAAACACTTAATGTACAAGCTTGTGAAGCCACTTTAATATCAAATGTTCATCTAATAGGCAATTTGTATTTAATACATCTCTAAATTATTCAAGAGGTCCTAACAGGGAATTGGGGGTAACCATTTACCATTAAGAGTATGCCTGTGATCGACCCAGATAGTAAACCTATACGATTAAGGACCTACAAGAAGCATCACATAAACAAATAACTACAGCAACACAGTTAAAGCACAGAAGAAACACTTTATCATCCTTCCTTCTCCATCTGATGTATAAAATGTTTTGATCATCAGTGTTTTTGCAGAAAACATGCTGGAAAAGGCACAGAGCTAGCCTGAATATAAAGTACTGTGTCCTTTTGAAAGCTGGTTTGCTTCCGATTATGACACATGCTAGAGAGAGCATTGTATTTTAATGGGCCTGGCATGTCCATTTTTTTAATTTGAAATAACAAAAGTGATCTTTTGTGGTATGGTTTACATGTTTGTTTGTTTTTTTGTCTTATATAGTCCTTTCCATCTGAAAGTGCTTGCTTTGATACAAGGCGATGCAGGCCTCGTAGTTTAAAGTAATACTACTATAGTACTTTAATTTAAACTTATGATTAATTGCAATCACATTCAATATACTTCATTCTATTCTGCTTTTAACAGAGACATTAGAAGTTCCATGTTTTTTATGCTTATCCCACATAGTAAACTCTCACCCTGGACGCATCCACTTATCACAGAACAGATCATATTTCCATTCTGGCTGCAAAACAGCTTGGGATCCACAAAAAATGACCTGAGAAAGTCCCGGGGATATAAGATGTCTAAATGTTATTTTCTTTAACCCTTTTACTCTGGGTACTAGATGCATAATAAGCTGCAATGGATGGATGGCTTCACAGAAGGATGAATTGAGATAAACTTTGTGCTCTATGTTCTCGTTCGTCTTATGTTGTACTGGTATACTTAGAGCACATATACATTTTAATAATGACATTGTGTTATGATAATCCCATCACTAAGATGTATTTAAATTGTTCTGTTCTGAGTCAGTTGATGTTTTCTATGGACGCTTACTAACAGATAATGACAAGTCTTAATTGAAAAGGCTGAATGAACAAACTCACTGTATGTGTTAAGGTGCATAAAGATGGTTTTCAGTGCATACCTTGATTATTTTGTGTGCTAAAATTACCCAACAGCATCTCTTGGAATATCTCTGTGTGCTGTATTTGTGCATAGAGGGTAATCTTAAAGAGGATTAGTCAAACTTTGCAGAAACTTGTTTTGCAGAATGGTATCAATCTTTTATTGTTCTCTTCCTGTCAGTTCTGATCTTTAATTTTCTTCATTAACACGTGCTATGTCAAAAAAAGGGAGTCGACTAGAGTCTTCTGATGTACACTGCCTGGCCAAAACATCTACATAATCTGCAGTCTCCTCTACAACACCCTTAGATCTGATTCTAAAACAAAATGCCATTATTTCAATAAGCTTTTGTGGTGTCAAAAGATTTATTTTCAACCAGTGTTTCATTACTTCATTATATTGTAGAAGGACGAGTCTTGCCAATAAACAACGCTTTCCTTTGTACACCTCAAAACTCTCTATAGGTCTAAAGTTCTGAATCTATGGCGGCTAATCCATGTGTGAAAAGGATGTCTTGTGTTCCCTGAACTACATTTTCACAATTTTAGCACAAATAATCCTGGCATCGTAATTTGGAAATGTAATGTTGCCCCAATTTAGACCCGAGAAACTCCAGCAACACAGCACAAAATTGTCACTTTATCTACCTTTGCCCTTACTCTGATGGTTCTATCACTTGAAAACAAGGTAAATATGGACCCATCAGACTACATGATCATCTTCCCTTGCCTCAGAATCCAACCTTTCTGTTTAGCTGTAAACTTAACTTAGTGGTATCTTAAAGGTATACAACTGTTTCATCCTAATAACTTGTCTTCCCTTTACATTGTGTGTGTGGAAATGTTTTAATTTATACTATTTAACATAGCCCGAGTTTATGAAAATTTGGGGGTGTTTCCTACTACATTTTTTCCCCCAAATATGCTATTTTAAGATAACACATTTATCGTTTTCTGTACTTGTAAATATTTAGACCCTTCCTTAAACAGAGACTTATTTTTGATGACTATAGAATGTGTCTTTTTGATCCAATAAGAGGTTACTCATTGAATCACTTGCAGTTAAAACCTTGTTGCCAGCTGAAAGATAATTGTGCATGCAGTAATTATACTTTAGAAGGCTATTATTCATTTGATTGGTTAAATCCACATGATTTCCTATTTATTTATTTTTTTTACCAGCAAGCAATATAAGCAAATAGATCTTGACAGATGAAAAAGGTTAAAGAGGATATGGGATATGAGTATCAAATATTTTTGCCTGAACATAAATGGCATAAAGCACTACAAGTTGATGCTGAGTTGTTGCACATATAATAATCTGAATTTCATTTTCTTTTATCACTCATGCCTGGTTGCATTAAGTATGCATCACCTGTGCTGAAAAGCATTGCATTTAGACTTCCTTCCTTGTTACATTATTTGCAATCTTGTATGAGTGTCAAAGCAAACACTCATATACTAGTAATAAAAAAAAAACTTTTACTAGCTATGCAAGGGTAATGAGAACAAATGGGGACTCAAATCAGGCTGTACGATAATTTACCTTCTATAGCTGTGCATAAAACAAGTAAAAATACTGCTGTTAAAATGATTTTGTGACAGTGACACAAACAAAAAACACCTATATAATTTATTTTTTAATAATATATTTTCTTAATATTATTATTTTGTTTCCTGTCTCACTTTGAACATTGGAGCAAAATATTGTTTTTTATTCTATTCATATATGTATGTCCTTTTATTTAAATAATTTTATTGTGTCAACTGTTGCATGTTTTACTAAACGGGGTTTCTGCTCTGGGTATTGAGGGTTGTTAGTCTTCCTTCACATAAAATTATACATATATCCTTAAGCTAAATACATACATTCTGATCTTACAGTACTTTGTATGTGTTTTAGATTTCTAACATGTTGTATTTTGACAGTTCTTCTCTGGAACTAGATGAACTCTTCCATCTTCTTGTGCTAACTAAGCACCCTTGCCGACACATTGCTGCCAAGGTGCCCAGAATTGCACAGTGGAAATCTCAAGACAATTGATGTATGTTTATGTTACCTTTTGCAGGTGAACAAATACATTCAGAGTAAAAAGTATATCCAGGTGTGTTTTTTTTGTGAAGGACAGAGTTACATATCTCAAGTTACCACCTATTTAACATGGAATCCAAAATGATAAATTTTAATCTCATGTGACAAGATCACCTTCTTCCAACCGTTTGTTATATGTGGGTCAATTTTAAGGGACAAACTAAATACTGAATTATGGAAGTGGCCTGCTCATGCATATTGCTTTATGCCTAACTTTATTTATTCATATCAAAAACCATTTGTTATATTGGCCAACATGATCTTGTATTGTATGTCCCCAAGTGTCATATTATCTCCTAGAACACATAAGTGCAAGACTACTACACTACTATACAAGACATTGTTCTCAAAATATTTGACAAAATGAAGAACCAGTCACATACAAACAGAATTGCAATATAGAAATGCTTTAACATCATAAAGTTGTTAAAACAGGGAAACTTAGATAACAGCAGGGAAATATAAACTCAAATGAAACCCAAAAAATTTACATAGGTTGATACAATATTGATATGATTTGCATGTAATATGGAATAGTACAGGCAAAAATCATAACATTTTGTTAGCCACTGGAGTACTTTTTTTTTCTTTGGCCATTTCATGATACGTTGATTCCTGTCATCCCTCAATTAATATTTAACACGCAGATACGTTTTCCGTTTTTATTAAATCACATCTTTATTGTAATTAGGCCACATATTAAAGCCTGAAAGTGTTGATTTATTTATAAAATCCACTACAGAGTGATGCAGTCAATCACAGACTCCTAGAAACCTCTTGAAACCTCAATGAATGCGCAGCAGAGAGTGGTTGAAAATGGAAGGATCAGAGCTACTGCCATAATTACACTCACTGTTTTTAAGCTTTTGTTATCACCCTCCTATTATTTATCATGCAAACCTTTTTTATATCACCTTCTTCATTATAGTCATCTTCATCTCACAATTTCAGTTGGTTTAAAAAGGAAATTAATGATTCATAATGCATAATTAAATCCCTTTCAAGTTTAGCTTATACCCAGATATTCCTCTTGTTTGGTTTTATACATGACATAATGCCCAATGATTTTTGTCATAATATTCTTTCTTTCCCCTCACGTTGACCTCCTCGCTGCTTCTGCCTCACTTTTTTTATCTCCTTGCCTCTCATCCTCATTATTGTAATGTTACCACTCTGCATGACAGAGACACTGAGGGACCATTTAACCAATGACTGGTTGGAATTACAGCAGCTGACCTGCTGAGTTGGTGTCCAACTCTGCCCTTGACCAGACCCCTGCCACACTTCATTGCTCACAAAGAAGAGTGTTCACAAAACATGTTCTCAAACATGTGCATGGAAAGTTACAGTGCTGCTCGATTGCATTTCCGAGCCTGATAAAAAATTGTTTGGGTTTGCTGGTGGTGAAAAGAAATCCCAGACTTGTCCCGCTGAGTGTTATGGAACCATTGTGACAAGGTGGAATGATCCACTTAGGAGTTGGGCATATCACCCTTAGGGGAATGGAGCTTCTCTGATGAGTCTGTTTGGAATTGCATATTTAAATAGTGAACCTCAGCACTACATTGCATCCTTTCAGAATTGGCAAGGATGCCCATTCTGAAAGGATGTCCATTCTGAAAGGATGCAATGTAGTGCTGATTGAATGTTGTGGCTTCTATCAGAGTAACATGGTTAAAACATCTGAGGTTGTTTCCTATTCGTACATATATTTGAAAATTTTTTGCTAAATAAACAGGAGAATGAACTAAATTACAATTGTTACTGTACTGTAGCTGTTTGCAATAAAATTACAGCAAAAGACTGCAATATGTGATACGATATTATATTTTTAACTGCCATGCATGCATTTTCTGCTTGCCATTAAATTCTTGTTCTTGTTGATTTACTGCTTTCAATGTCTATATTTTGTGACTATTAAATAGAAGAGATGTTAAATATCAAATAATTGACATTGTTTGTTTTCACAAATAAAACATTTTACAAACGTTTCAAGTTCTGTATTGTATATAAAATAATCCAGTATGTACAATCCATATACTATAGTTCTGAATATTAAAGTCTGTTTTATAATCAAATTGAATAAAAGTTTTATAAATCTCAAATGGTGTTTTTAAGACAAAAATGTTTAATCAATGGTTTAGTTATCATCAGTGTATGTATTTTATATTAGAAGCTTAAGAAGATTAGATTCTGGCAGATGGACAGTGACTCTCTGGAGGGGTATACTTTTGTCAGAGTAGCATATGTCAAAACAATAAACAAGGAAAAAAAACAGAATTGTCAAAAAATAAATAAAACTAAATATTGATTTAACTAGGTTCAAAGGCAGTGCAACCAATATAATGTGAACATTGCATAGCTTCTACAAAACTAGATCATATCAGTTTGTCAAAATTCTTTTCAACCACATGTCCAAAACACATCTCTGGTACCCTATGGATCTTTACTGCAGATATATTTACTTGTTCTGTAGCTGGACCTCCATGAGTTACATTAAAGGTAGAATTTCAGGTATTTCTCACAACAAAACAAAAAAATCTGTTTTGGGGCAGGTAGGGCATAGTTTACCGTGTGGGGAAACCTGTTAACTGTCACATCCCATATGCGGTACATACATTGCTTCTAAAAATTGTAGCCTGTCAGATTAAATATGCATTTGGCCATGCCACTACTTTTATGTGGTAGGCTATACCTTCACATTTAGTTTGACACCCCATTTGACATATTTAGTTAAGAAATTATAATGCTGAAAACAAGATCTATTTCTTGTACAAAATGGCTAGCAATAGTGGATTGTGATTTATTAGAGGACTATAGAGGACTATGTTTCTAGTTAAAGTATTATTTATGGCATCAGAATTATAATAAAAACAAATTTCATATATATATATTTGATTTTACCTTTCAGTCAATATCTTTTACACCCATTTTCAAAAACAGAAACTTGGAAAATCAATGGATAAAAATATTTTTTGGGTTACATATATAATACTTACTTACCAGTTACTCATACAATATATAAAAAGGCAAAAATACAAAATCTATATATAGTCATCTTCACAAAGACATCAAGCCTTTGAATGTACTTCAAACAGTTCAAGATAAAATCTGGGTACGTTTTTTCAGGCGTTTTTGGTGATTTTGGTGCCACTAGGGTCTTGAAAAATGTATGTAATTGCCCATACAAAACTTCCTGTCATTACCATAGATTTTCCAACTCTTTCTAGCTTGAATCAACCAAACATTATAAACTTCTTTAAGTTATCTGAAACATGATTTAATTGTGTTATACTCGTTTAAAATCAATGAGTTCTAAAGTTTTAAGTTAATTTGCATGTATTAAGGCTCTCAACTGCAGATGAGAATGTAAGATTCAAATTACAAAAGGACCTGTAGTAAATTTAAGATCTATGTTGTTTATCCCACTTTCTGTAAAGCTTCAATAAGCCATCAATTCCCCAGAATGAGGAAACTCAACAACAATGCATACTCTAAAATAAGCCCAAAGCTAATTTAGCCAAAATTGTAACCTTAGAAATGAGTCATTAGATGTGAAGTATTTTTTATAAATCATAAACTCTTTACTGACGTCAGTACACAAAATATATAGACAAAGCACAGACACTCTATGTTTAACATGTAAAACATATCCAGTACGAACATATTTGTTTATATTGCTGTCAATATTTACACATTTTACCTTTATTAATAAAGCAAATAAACACATTTATTTTTATAAACCTTCAAAGCTCATATGTAGACTAATATTAAAGAGTTCACCAAGAAAACATTGAACAAAAAATAGAGGGAAAAGCAGAACTGAAGGAGATGCAGTATTCTCCAAAATGATAATTAGTGCCCATCTGGGGTTTGGAAAATAAAAAATAAAAAAAATAAAAAAATTTAGTCAAACAGAAGGCTGGTAGTAGAGTGTTTTGTATGAGACTTATTTTTAAGCAAAACAAAACCCAAGCTTTTTCATCTGAAATGTTCCAGTCTGTTAATTTGTTTTCTATATATTTCCTGGCATAGACTAGCTTAAGTTAGGCCTGACCTGACCAGTTTGATGTACTTCACAGTGCTAACAAAGACAGTACCCTCAATTCACTCCCATGATTCTATTTGAAATCTTTAAAGAAACGTTCTGAACCTCAGTCTTTCCACATGCAACAACGCAACACTAAGCGGCAAATTAGTTTTGGCAATGAGGGGGTTGAAGGGTATTAAGTCAATGCATTGCAAGGGCCGTGCAAAAGTCCTGACCATCATCCTAAAAAAGGCTGTGCAAGGAATGAATCGAGAAGTTTTATGTATGGCAACCTGCCAACATCCTAAAGGTAAAGCTGCTCTGTGCTGAAGAATAAGCTAAAATTCCTCTAGGTTGATGTGTAGGATTGATGAGCAGTTAGGCTGCAGTTTAGTTCTGCCTTTTGTTTAATTATTATATATTCTTCTTTCTATAAGATACTACTACTAAATTCAGAGAATAAAATCCTCAAAATGGTTTCGTTACACAACATTGTCATGTGCCTGTTGTTTCTTATTCCATATAGACTGCCTTTTTCTGTGTTCTCTGGAATTTTATATAAAGTAACAACAGGTTCTTGCCGTTGAGGATGTTTGCAGTTTCTTTAGATCAAATCAAACATTACAAGAACAGTGCAAACAAACCTTTTACAGGTCTTCTTGCAATTGTTTTTTACAGGCAAACATTAATTCTGGGATTTATGAAGTCACTGCAGGTTGCCATGGGAACTGCTGTTGGCCCTGCAGTCTTAGATTTTTGCAAAAAAGAAGGATATGTAAAATTTCAATTGGTAAGTTCTTGAGAGCTGCTTTAGTTTTGAATTTAAAGTGAATATTTTTCACAACAGATATCCCAAACTTTGGTCTCATTTCTCATTCTGTCTCATACACTTATGTAAAGAGTTAATGAGCACTCATCCAGTTTTAAAAATAATTCAAAGTAGCTTTGGACCACCCGATAACAACAGCATAACATAAGATCTTGATAATATTTCTGAAAATAAAAATTATTAATAAAGAAAAATTATCAATAAAGCTAAGAACATTGAAAGTTTTAAATTATTGCATACTGCTTGTTTTGGGGAAAATACTTTTACAATTTTGTGGCTAGTAATGACTGGTAAGCAAGAGATTGTGCATCAATCGTGCTCAGAGTAAAAATAAAACAAATTTGATCCTAGAGGAGGTCAAAGGTTTACTGCCTGGAGTCTGGTGGGAAAATCAGAAAGCTCTGGCATATAAAGGACACTGTCTCATCTATAAAAAACAGACTGAGGAAAAAAAGGGTGGTACTCTAAGACAGACATTCAATATTCTGAAGATCCAGAGTTAAAGAGATTGAAAGGTGACCACCATAAATTGAGAGAGCCAGTTTTTTTGTTTCTTTTTCCCTTGTCCTGTTCAGCATAATGACTAGTATAACAGGTTTCTGACTGCCATAGTTGTGCTTAACAGATTTGCTTTTCTATATGAGGTTTTAAAAATATAGAGCCTCCCGTGCTACCCATACCCTAATCGTTTATTGATTTCTGAGGTGTTGTATACATTGTGAAGCTAAACATGACTGAGGGGTGGGGGGAGTACAGAGAGTGAAAGGGAACACATACGCGGACCAAAAATCCACCCTGAAATAAAAACAAGCAAACAAAAAAACAATAACAAAAACAAACAAACAAAACAACGGAGCCCAACAATTATCTGCTACCAGATTGCTCTTGAAGCATCCATGGGAAACTGCGAAAAGGCAATGAATTAAACGTGTGGAAGTATACTTAGAGGAAAGCAGAGCAAAGACAGCAATGATGTTATTCATAAACAGATAGGCAAAGTTAAAGTACTGTGATCTCTGTAGTGTGTGATTGCGCGTGAGCATGCAGAAATTGTGATGTAAGTCTAACATGACTTATGCCCAGCCATGGGTACAGAAGGCCACTGCCACCCCCCTCCAGGAGCCCAGAGTGAGCAGAGGGAGCACAAGGTCCAGTACATTGGGGGCACTCAAGATCACCGAGATCAGACGGCCCACCGCAGGAAGACCGCGCACCCACCCAAAGCACCGAAGAGGGGGTGCGGGGTAGATCCCCCAAGGTACCATGAGAAGCACCCAACCTGTGCCGCCAGGCCCCGGTCGCCCAAGCACGGGCGGGGGCCAAAACGCCCTAGCGCCCCCAGCGCTCAGCAGAGAGCCGTGGTCTCCTAACCAGAAAGGGTAAGGCGACCACAGACAGACAGCCTGGTTGGATGTGAGTGTTAGCGCAGCAGTGTGCAGGGAGGAAGGGCAAGGAGGGGGCAGGGCCCGACCCGTCCCACACAGGAATACTATGGAAAGCCAGACGACAACCAGGCCCAGACCCAGGCCCATACACAATCATGCATGCTCACTCACTCACTCATTCACTCACTAACTCACGCAGTTACTCAAGATAGGGATAGGGGGTTAGGGGGACCAGCCCCCGGGACAAAAAGGTCCCCCACAGACGCTGCCTCCACTGCCCCAAGCCAGCAGACCAACCCCCCCCCCCCACACCCACACACACACACACACAGGTAGCTTCCCTCCCTTATGGCAAAGGTGGCTCTTCTTCTTTTTTTATTTAAACCTTTATTTCAAATGGGCCGAACAATATGGGACAATCACTGCCTGAACTGAGCCAATTTCATAGAACAGTTTATGCTTTTTCATCAACTGTTGGATAACATTAAAAGTAATTAAAATGTGAAACTTTGTGAGAATTGATGCCTAGAGGATAATAGCTTGATTTCTATTCAATAGACACATACTATCAGATTACTTTGTATGTAGGGCAGATATGTTAAGGAAATAGGCAATCGTCCTGTGGGTGGGTTGATGATTTGATCATTAGTTCACTCACCTGTCTTACCGCTGTTGGTCAGAGGGGCTTGGTGGTAGCAAATAATTGGCAGCTTTACCTCTGGCAGCTGTGGCTACAATGTAGCTTACCACAATCAGTGTTTGACTGTGTATAAATGGGCGATTGGACGAATGTAGTTTAAAGTGTTTTGGAGTCCTCTAACTTGTTAAAGCACCATAAAATTGCTGGCTAAGCCATATCCATGTGGTTTTGTTGCCTTACATTCAAATGAAATTCAATTTACTTCAGTTTAAAAGCAGGCAATGCAAAAAATAAATGATACAAAAATTATCCAAGGCTTCTTAACTTTCTTAACTTAACTTAATTTTTTTTGTGACTTTTAAAATTTGCTGAAGGACATGAAAGTCGTTGCTTGCTTCTTCCAGAGGAAAGGTGGATGAGATGTGTTTATCAAGGTTTCAATATGACACTTGTGTGCCAGGAGGCACAGCGGTCACAGGAGGAGCAGGGGCACAGATGGCAGCACAGGTGTGGAGATGTCATCACATCAACCACAGTCATCAATGCCATCTAAACACACTGTGCTGTGACTATTTAGGCACACTCTAATAGAGTTTATGTTGGAGGTCTATGCTGGTATTTTGTTGCAAACATCTGACAGGAACCAAGGCCTTCAGTAGTCTTATTCAATTAATCTTAAATAGAATGTGACTTTAGGGGCAGCACTTGTACATACACGTTTAACATTAGATGTGAAGATTTATTCTACTCGTAAGCAGAGCAACCCCATATATCCTGGTTTATCTTTATACAGATGCATTGGTCTACTGCTTTCCCTAAAATCTGAATTTGGATTTTTTAAATTATTTTGCTTCCCTTTTTAGGAATTATGTTTTAATTTAAGTTGCCGAGCATTTAGGAATAAACATAATATGGCAATTCCATTATACTAGGGATCTTCAAATAGGCCTTGAGGTCCAGTTTCTTACAAATTTTAGGTGTATCCCTAGTTCAACAAATGGCAGAATCACCTCCTCGATGAGGAGTGAGGTTTTCCTGAGTCCTGCTAACGCACAGCTTATTTGAAACAGATGCACCCTTTAAACACATCTAAAAGGTGCAGGACACAATAACCTCTAGGTGCAGTGTTTAGGTGGGTGACTCTTGGTGTGTTTTAGATGTGGCTTTTCTTGAGTCATATCCCAATAATGTTTATTGGGCATGTAAGGGTAGGTTATTTTGGAGGACCAGAGGGAAACCAAGTGGGTCAAAGGAGGATTTGATACATTATCAGTGAAGTAAAAAAATTAGTATGTGCAAATTATTTTGTATTGCTTGTTTTTGAATGTTCTGAGATGTGAAAGAGAACATCTTAGCTATGGAGTACAGAGTAAGGAATAAAAAAGATGGCACTCCAAGACAGAAATTGTATAATCTAAAGATTCAGAGTTAAGAAGCTTGAGAGGAGAGTTTCATGACGTGAGAGAGTCAGTTTAACTCAGAAAAAAAAGGAACTGTTTATCTTCTGTCTCGTCATCCACTCTTTTATCCAGCCTCTTGATTGGCCCTATTGAGCTGCAGTTGGAGCTCACTGAACCTGTCATTTGGCCAGATGTAGAGAGACACCATTGCATATAGCCAGGACACAAATATAAACATAAACACACAGTTAAAATAATAGATTGTAGAGAGATAGAATAAGCATTATTGGTCTCAGAGTACTTTTAGTTTTTACAAGGTAATGTATGAACTCATTCCTGTTTACTAAGGTAAAGGTGTTATTGTATTGGTAGCTGCTTTTATAAATCCCTGTGTTGGATTAATTTCACAAAAGTGCTTTCCATTCCAAATTCAAGAGAAACGGGTGATTTGGTTTATAATGAGGCTCGCTCATTACAATGACAAGTACTCATGGCTCATCAGGCTGACTTTGAGAAAGAAGTCTCAGAGACAGCAACCTTAATTTGTGGTTTTATTAATATCCAGTGAAAAAAAGAGCATTCATTTGTGTAAAAAGAAACTAATATGTTGGTAGGCATTTTGCAGTTTACGGTTATAATTTTTTGCATTCATCAATATACATTGTTTTTCAGAAACAATATATATTGTATACTGTTAAATATTAGGCAGCAAAGTGTTAATATAAGAAATTCTGTACAAATTTGAAATATACTAAATAAGATCTCAATAACTTTTAGATAAAGCAGGAAATTAAGCTGTAGCAGCTACAGCTGTTTTGTTGAAACCAAAATATATTTACAGTATTTACAGTTGAATGTTAAAAAACCCCAACTATTTCACTAACTTGAAATTGCTTTATCAGCATCTATTTAGGGACAGTTATATTTTATAATTATGTAATGATATAATTATACATGCTCCAGTCATTCCTCCATGTGCCATCTGGAAAAAAAAACAGGATTCGTAGTAAGGAGCCTGTACACCTGTCAGCATTGACAGTATGTGGATCAACAGCCATTTGTTAACAAATATGAAGTATCAGTATTTAAAAAAAAAAAAATTATTGGTGAAATGCTCAGTTGAGTAGAAGACAATAAGGAGAACATTGCCTTCTTTTTATATTTTCTGTGCTTCCATATTACAACAATATTTCAATGTATCTGGTTATATTAGTACATGTTATACAGTTTTTAATACAACCATGACTTAAACTACACATGGCTAATAGTTGGCATTTTCTGAGTAAAATTCAAAATACGACACACGTGAATCAATTCAGATCAGCTCAAATGTATTAATATGGTGCAGGTTCACAACAATTGTAATCTCAATACAATTCATTAGAAAAATGGTTTCTGTCCAATCATAAATATATTCCCATAGATCAAAATTATCTAACTGTTTCAAAATCAGTTCACTATTCACATTACTTTAAAAATAATTTGATTCTTGGAAACCCACCAGGTTATATCATTTCAGTAAAGTGTTATAAGCAGGAGATAGAGAACATTGATTTCTTGGCTGCAGGATACCAGCTATGGTATCTTTCCAGACCAGGTGCAGTTTCTATAGAGAGAATAACACTCAGAGAAAACATAAAGTTAACATTTGAAATACATTGATTTAATCTTTATCAAAATGAATGGTTCAATCTTAGTCATGGATCTACATAGGGTACCTGCCTTACAGACTCGAAATTGAACTGGTTCCACAGGAGTGGAGCATTCTAATTTAAGAAATTCTAGCCTGCACGATGACAGTGAAGCGTCTGTTAGGAATGTATGGGATAATCGCCTTTAAAGTATGATGGAGCTTGATTATTGAGGGCTTTATATGTAAGAAGGAAAATCTTAAAAGCTATTTTAGATTTGACAGCGAGCCACTGAAAAGAAGCAAAAATAAAGGTTGTCAGATTTTTGTCAGAGCTCTTGGTGCTTCATTTTTTGTGAGAAAAACCTTCAATTGCATTATGTGGACTTTCTGATATTACAGAGTTACAGTCTACTGTTGGCTTACTCCAGGTCAGAATATTTTTCATTATGGCAATAACGTAAAAAAGGGAAATCTTACTGAACCAAACAGCTCAATTGCACCATGTGTATTTGCACAAGTGTACAAGTTGGCCTCTTGAATATTAATCAGTAACTTTGTGTAAATTAGCCTATAATACAGAACACTTCAGCACACAATCTCAACTCCTTTTGCTTTTTCAGTTCTTTTAGTACTGTTAAACTTGATATTCCTATTTATTTATTTTTGTCTGTTTACTTGGACAAGTCATAAATGTGATGCTTCCCAAGCCGAACTCCTTGTATGTGTGAAATTCTTGGCAAACAAATGAGATTATTATTCCAATTTAGATTTCTTAAACAAGAGTTTAATTCCAACAACCTCAAAAGCCTGTGGTAGATATCCATTTATTAAGGATAGATTACTCATATCTGAAACTGGGGTATTAATAAAAGGGAACACTTCTTTAAAAAAAAGAAGATTAGGTACAACATGCAATCTGTAGATGAACATTTCTCAACTGAATTAAAATAGTCCAAACACAGATCAGCCTCTAAAGTAACATTCATAGTCGCCCCACTCACTGAGGAAGTAATAATCATGTTTGGGAGGACCAACCATTTTAGTTATAATAGATACAATCTTATGCCCTCAAATAAGGTATATGAGACCTCTTCAACAAATGTGGTCCACATGACAGATCCTAGATAAGTTTTGCATGAAGTGTGTGATTTAATAGGACCAAAATGCAAAGAAGACCTTGGCAGTAGTATGGAGAGTAGGATTTATTGATTTAAAAACATGATATAAAGAAATATGATACCTAGGGCTTGGGGAAAAGCTTAAATACAATAGAAAAGATGAATGACATTGGGACTAGGTGAACATAATCAGGAGAGAATGCTATACAGCTGTGGAGAGGAGCAAACAGTAAAACCAAGGATAAATGACAAATGATCGCAGATTACACACAGAGAGTTTAGCTGAATAGAAGATTAAACAAACCTTGACAACCAGGGAATACACACACACAAAAATAACTTTGTGAAACAGAACAGTATTCATAGTCTTATCCAGCTACTGTAGATATGTGTACTGAAGTTTGGAATATTTAAATGTATTCGTGTATACTTATGTTTGTTTAAAAAAAAAAAAAAATCTCACATTAATTAGGGTTGCCAAAAGAATTGTCAGTAAATTTCACGTGGTAATTTTCTGTTTGTATAAATGTCATGTGCCAGGAATGTCATGTGTAATTGGGATATTTTAGGATGGGACGCAGTTGCAAGTAAGCCGGAATACATGCAGACTACTTTAATGTCTTCAAATCCACACATCTTATCACACATTACAAGAAATTAAAAGAGGAATTAAGCCCACTGAGTCCATTTAATAGTAGGAAGATTTTTCAACCAGCATGTCATTTTTTTTTTCACCAGGTTGGGTTCCCATACTAAATGAACAATTAAAAAAAGAAAAGTTAATTCACTTGAGGGGCTGAATGCATACAATTTTGTTCTCTTCAGGGTTGGTCTTACCTTCAAGCCATCTACAACAAAGAGAAGTCTATAAAACTGTCCTTCGGTATTCATTACAATTGGATTAAAGATCTTTTTTCTTGTTGCTACAGGCGTTGAAAACCTGCAGAGAAGATAATGGTTTGTGGCTCACAAGGTACTTAAGAGGTATTTCTTTCCTACTTTTCCAGTTAGTCCCATTCTCTACCACCTCAAGCTTAATATTTTAACTGTAGCCATGTACCCATTCTTTTCTTGTGATTTGTCAAACTTCTTATTTTTGTTCAACTCTTAGTCAATCCCTTATGCACAAATGCCTAAGCTTTTAGATAGACTTCTTTTTACAGTTTTATGGCTACATAGTCACTGTGGTGGGTGTAATGACAAAGTCCCACATGCTGTGTAAAAATACTACCTTCCTTTTTGACCCTTAAGAAAATACCAATGTCTTGCTGTGTTGTAGGAGTGGGTTGGTACAAGTTTTTTAGGGTATGCATTCACCTCCTATGCGCATATGCAGACAAAAACCTTTGCTCATCCTTTGTTGCTTAATAGCCTTATCTCAATACATATGGATGGAGGGCATCTGTCAACATACATTTTCTAGTCTTCTCCCAAATTATCAGGTGAATTTAGATCAGTACTTCAAGTGGACCATTTCAAAACGTATATACTTGTAACGAATCCCTGTGAAACGTAAATTTGCACACGCTCAAGTGAGTTCTTTTAATAATTATATCAGACTAAGAAATATGAGAATAATATCACCTTGACTTAATCACCCAAGAAAGAAAGATTTGACTGATAATAAAACCAAAAAGAACAATAGGACACAGCAGCAGAAGGGTGCAGATGGGCGGGACACGCTATATTTAATAAACAAAAATCAGCTGATCCCAATAGGATCCGTGAATCATGCTGACTATTTTTAGAATTAAACCAAAATTAAAACACAGTCGATTTAAAAAAAAAAACACATAAATTCACAAAAGGTTCTTGCAACCACACCTCCCAAATGTCAAAAGAAAAGTCCACAGTCATGTGTTCAAATTTTTTTTTTTAAACAACCGTTGGGGCCCAAAAATGTCGCCAGCCTTTGTCTTGATTTTGAAATCTGAAACAAAAATAATAAGGAAACGTCTCACCGGGTCGGTGTTTGTAATCCCCGGGGTTTTCCTCCTCCAGGCCTGGAGGTTCCTCCAAATTATCCCTACCGGTCCTGCTTAATGTGGCAATTGTCTTTCTTCTTTTCCTGGTAAAGCTGTCTTGATCCGAGCTCCCTCAAATCAAGCTTCACCATACATCCTCGAAAATTTTATTCCAGGTCAAGTTTAGAGCATCACCAGTCCAAATTGCAGCGTCTCTCCCCGCAGCTGCAGATACCACACCCCCTACCGTCAAAATCATGTCTCTTTATCTATGTTCCAATAAAATGGTTAACCAGATACTAACTATTGGACCGTTTGAAACAAAATGAACATATACAAGACATTATTGTATGTACAATAATACAAACATCTTATTTGTATTTAATTTATTTATGTTTTTTTCTCTGTGGTTAACCCCTTATTTTCTCACAAGATACATGATCTTATTGTAATGTATCAGACCCCCCCCCCTCCACCACCACGACATTTACTGTATCAGTGTTTCTATTCTGGTCTGTCCATTGTATCTGTTAATTCACAGGACCCAATTGCTTCCTCACTACAGCTGGACCTGACCATCTTGACGCTAACTTAGAGAAAAATTTGTCAGTGGCTTTGGTGAGAGGGTGAGACCTGACCCAGACTAAGTCTCCTGGCAAGAGAAGTGCACTTCTCCTACGGGCATTATAATACTTAGTATGTCTGACCTGGTTCAACCGTATTCTCTGCTTAACCTGTTCTGTCATTTCTTTATGTCTATCCAGCAGTTTATACGGTGTTTGTTGAGGGTTAGGGGAGTGGCCAATGATTCTTTCTAATGGGCCTTTGAGAGGCCGACCAAGAGTGAGCTCTGCCGGTGATCTTCCAGTGGTGTCATGTTGAGCGGTGTTGATAGCAAACCTAAACTCTCGGATCCATTGGTCCCAGTTAGTATGGTGTTCTCCCACAAAAGAGGCTATCATTGTCTTTATCATTCTTTTTGAGCGTTCAATGAGATTGGTTGGGGGTGGTAGCTGGTTGTAAACTTTTGAGGCACCCCATGTGCGACAAAGCTTTTCCATCTCATGGCTTGTAAACTGAAGGACCCATCAGATCCATGCCAATCTTTTCCCATGCTTCGGTTGCTGTGGTAGGCTGCATGAGTCCAGCAGGCTTTTTGTTGTCTGGTTTATATTTTTGACAGATGTCACAGTTTTTGATGTAGGATCAGACATATTTCCTAACCGTGGGCCAATAGCTACTTCCAGGATCCTTAACAATGTTTTAGGTTTCCCTAAGTGTCCACTTAGAGGGCTATCATGGAAGTAACTGAACAACTGGGTTATCATAGACTTACGTACAATCAGCTGAAACTTTTCCCCTTTGTTTTTTAAAAATGATTTCCTATACCTGACATCCTGTACTTTACAGAACCCAATTCTGTTAGGGTTCTTATCAGCAGATGACTGGACCATGTCAAGCAGGTTGGAATCTTTCTCCTGAGCTCTTTTGATTACAGCCATTGAAAGAGGTATCCAAGAATCAGACTTAGATATGGCCGCTGCAATATACGGCATATCAGTTTTACTAACTGCTCTCGGCAGTCCATCAAGAACCAAGTTACATAAACCTTTTCTGTATTGGACCTTGAATTGTATTCTTGCAGCCGCAGTACCGACCGGGTCAAACGAGAGGATGCCTTTGGACAATTAAATGTCCAAATCTGTGCTACATCATCTGTGTATAGGGTGAACTCAGAACCTTAACCAACTGCCCACACTATGGCCAAGATACTAACTGTACTAACTAATGGACTGTTCGAAACAAAATGAACATACGTTTATGCATCCAAAGCAACTTACAAAGTAGGCAGTATCGTGAAGGATCTTGTCTAAGGATCCACACTGAATGCTGTTCCAAAGGCCTGGATTTGAACCCAGGCCATCATTGTGAAAGTCAGGTGACTTTCTAATTGAGCTAGCCAGCCGCTTGTTCATATACAAGACATTCTTGTATGTACAATAATACAAATACCTTATTTGTATTTATGTTTTGTGCTCTGTAGTTAACCCCTTATTTTCTCAAAAAATACATGATTTTACTGTGATGTCACATCCTAATCTATTTGTTGTAGATTTGATTATATGTTTAATGTAACTTTACTGATAGAAGTTTATCTTCATGCTAAGTCTCAAGTATTCGGTTGCTTTGGTAACTTTTCCTTTAGAATTTCCTTTAGTTAAGGTAGATACAGTTTTTACTTAACGTTAACCATCTTGTGTTTACCGGATGCAGAAAAACGTTACAGTTATCTGGTAACAGTATGTTTCACAGTTTATTTAATATATCTAAAGTGATTGCACTTTTCATGGAATTTTGGTATATTCTTAAAGGTGAAACTTCTTTCACATGTTGTGTTCCCCCTTACCTTTCAATTTTTGCTGCTACTCAGGGGTTTGACAAGTTTCTCTGACTGTTACTCAAACTGTTAGTCGAGGAGAGTGCAAAAGATGAAGCGTAGTGGTGCCAGCACAATATCCTTGGAGGCCAAAGTGTTGCAAAGCAACCTGTTTGAGACACAGCCCTGTGTCTCAAACAGGGCTGTATGAAATGTATTTAAATATACTTTTAAAAATAAAATAAAAATAAGTTTTTCTAGTAGAGTGCATTAACATCATTTTTGTTAGGTATTAATGCATTGTAAATAATCTGACTTTAACTGAAATAAAACCTTTATGTTTCAATTGCAATAAGCAAAAACTGTTCAAATTTGTTGGTGTAAATAAATTACAATAGATGATTTTTTTTCTGATACCTAATGTCTGACTAAAAAAGAGATGCATGGAAAGATGTGAGACCACAATAAAATTGCAAATATAAAGAATAATAATATGGTAAACAAAACAATATATTTACCATTCCCTGGTTGGAAAAAGAAAGGCTTGAACTTTTAAGAACTATAATGCATTGCTTATTTACATTTTTGGAATATATACATACTCAACAATGTGAGGTTCTGAGACATAACCTGAAAGCAAAACCAACCAAAGTAATTCAATTACAAAATGTTAAATGTAACAAAAGCTGATCTTTTACATAAAGATTTTGTAGTAATTCTTCAAACTCCCCCTATGTGAGTTGCCCAACCATAGGTTAGATTGGTCTCAGAACAATTATTAATAAATGCCAAAGGCAGTTATTAACAATTTCCAATTTAGGTGGAAAAATAATCTGCACAGTGGAACAGCTGGTAGATGTGTGTGAGCTCTCCTTGGGTACTCCGGTTTGCTACTACAGTCCAAAATCATGACACTTCGGGTATTTTGTCTGTATTGTCTGTCACTTAAAACCCAATTAAACTGCATTGAAGCTTGTCATTACATAACCGAATGTTGAGAGGTTCCTTTAAAGTTAATACTTTAGAATGCCCCTACATAAATTTAGATAAATCTTCTTCACCTAAAAACAAAATCTCAAAATTCTTCAACCCACAAGGAAGAGGACAAAAGGAAAGGATTCTTTTAGAAACTGCACTGCATTCTGCTTTATACTAGATTTATTTTTTAAATATATTAAATTTCAACTTTGTAAGGTTCTGAAACTGGTTGTTTAATGATGTCCAAAGTACCAGAAGACGTCTATATTAAGATGACAAGGAGAAGATTTGAGATATTGCCTCCTAATGTTCAGCACCCATGAATATTTCCTCCATATTTACCTCCTTGTTCCTCACCTAAGTCGTTTGCAGACCCTACTCTCACTTTTCAATCTCCTCAGTGAGCTCTATTGATTTCCTTTACTGTGGCAGATGGTGGCAGAGCATTGTTTGCTATGTGATGATTGTCTCATTGCTGGAGCAGTGATAAGTGCTCCAGCTCCTTGCTGCTTATTTATTTATTAATGGGGCGTGTCACCTGCTCCAGACTTAAGAGGAAGGGTCGGGCAAGTTAAACAAGTACAAGGCCGTCCATCATCGATTGGAAATGTGGGGAAGCACATTGGAGTGAAAATGCTAAAATCAGTATACATAAGTGTAATCAGTGGGATGCAGGGAATGAATATACAACCAACCTCACTTATTTTATCCACAAGCACATTAAAATGTTTTGGGGTTTGTTTGTACTACTTATGTATTAAAATTGAGTTGTAGATCTACAGAAAATGCTTTTTGTTTTGTTTCAGGTTTATTATAGTACACAAGATTTTTTTTGTACTGTTGGAAATTTAGTGTTGAAATTTTTAAACATTTTGACAACATTTTTCTTTTGCTAGTTTCTAAGGCTTAGAAGCACAATTCTTCTTTGTCATTATTTGAATTATAAGCTACACTATGATGGCCTTGAAGTAGCTGAAGTTCAGAAATCTTATATTTTTTAAATATTTGCAAAGGAGTTTTAAAAACTTTGGTCTCACTATGTCTCACTATGGCCTCACTATGACTATTTCTTATGGGAAATAAGACTGTCAACTCTGAGATGGAATTGCTATATGATAATGTTTTCATTGTCAATTTTAGATACAAAAGAAAAAACTCATTCAGCTGGAAGTATTATAAATGCGACAAAGAGAGTGTATGTTGTTCATAAAGTAAGATGTGTTTTTTATTTCCTTTATGGAAACTATGCAGCAGCCAGACCTCACTGGATTCTTAACTTCTGATATGCTCTACCTTCTTCATGTCTCACTCTAAAGGGTTAAGTTATTTAAGTTTTTCTATAGTTATGCTGCTATAGGCTTAGACTGCTGGAGGACAAATCTGACAACTTCTCTCTCTGCTACTTTCTTCCTTTGTCCAATCTACCTGGTTACCGTTATTTCAACCTTGTTAACCTTTTGTTTTCTCTTAGTGTTCTTCTCCCCATAGTAACCACACCTGGGATGGCGTTCTGTTAGCTGAGACAGCTTCTTGGATGAGAATATGGGCTGAGATGCTTCCAGTGATGTTCTACAACTGCTGCTATAAACTCTATTATTTCAGTATCCTGTGCTTCTAATTTAGCTTTCCGTCTCTTCAAACCCCCAGTCGGTCGTGGCAGATGGCTTCTTGTACTGAGCCTGGTTCTGCTGGAGGTTTCTTCCTGTTAAAGGGGATTTTATCCTCTCCACTGTCGCTACATGTATGCTCAGTATGAGGGATTGCTGTAAAGTCAACGACAACACAAGCCATTGTTTTGGTCTTCTGATTCCAGAGGAGTGAATGCTGCAAGTCAATGACTCGGTGCACCTGCTGGGGTTCCTTAGATTGGAAACTTTTTAAATCGATTTGTTTATGATGTATCTTTGATTTTAATTGATTTTCTGTGAAGTGCCTTGAGATGTTGTAAATTGGCGCTATATAAATAAACTGATTCTTCTTGATTCTTAATATGTCCTACAGGTACCAATCTAGTCAACCTTCTGCCAGTGTTACCAAAGAGGCTAACCTATCTATGGTTAGAAGCAAGATCAGGTTTTCTGATGTCACTATCACATCCTTTAGTTGATAAATAATGTGCATGTACAGCAATGACTATAAAAAAAAATAGAATAGTAACACTACAATGGAAGGGTCAGAATTCCCCCATATCAAAATTCTCAACTACTCCAACATTTCCTGTGCCTCATTTAACTGTATGAGTTGAATTGGGGAAAACAGTTTAAAATGTAACAAAAGTCAGCATATCTAACAAAAACAGCACATGGCCAAATTTGCACAACTATTCAGTGTATTCTGTCTAATTACCCACTTAGGATCATCGACTGATTTGATTCTTGTTTCTGTTTTTGTAAAGATGAGACAGACAGTTATGCAAAATATACATGTTTATTCTAAAATTAAAATTTCACAAAGATTTTTATTTATGGTGTTTTACAGAATATCCTTAATTCATTTCTCGAATTCAAGCTGTTGCTGGCTTTAGATTTCAATCCATTATTTTAAGATGGTGTCAGGGGAATCTAGCTTCCTCTCAAAGACCTGAACAGGAATTATATGGTTACCTGGTCTCTCTAAATTAATCTCTGGAGGTTTTTAGTAATATGAAGTACATCCAACATATCCAGTTTGGGTGTACATTTGTCCTTTGTATGTCTTTATGTATGTAGCTGGTTAGATGGATGGATGGAGGAAAGGAGGGATGGAGGAAATTATGGATTATGTAAAGTTGATATGGTAACTGAATCTCTTTAAGATATCTATTAAACCTATGCGATTGTACAAGTTCATGTTTGACATCATTCACGCTAATTTTAAATAAAATCTCATCAGGGAAATCTGACTGACTGATTTAATTTGTTTGAATGCATCAAAAAGACACTAAATAGTTCAGTTGTAATAACATTTTTATTCAGTAATATTAACTACACTTCTGTTTGTCCATTACTGTCACATATATTGACCCTTGATGGCAAGTCTGTGTTTCAGGTGATTTGTGTTTCTTGCTTTACCTGCCAACGATCGTAATGTTAAAGCTGACAGGAGAGAGATACCACAACTCCCTCAGAGAGTTCAGGGAAACAGCTGTACCTGTCAACTGTGAAGTAATGATGAAAGTTTTAGTTCACTCAGCTTTGCAGACACTTTTTGATAGAACATTTGCCTAAGGAAAAACAGACTTTGCTTGCTGAAGATATGTATTGAAACCTTTATAAAATCTAAGTAAAATAAAATTGTTAAAAATACTGGGCAGAAAGTATCTCATACATGTCAACTATTTATTGATGATGCAAGGGCTGTATCCATCTTTTTAGAGACTTGGCAACTTCTAAAAAATTAAGCCATTTGTGATAAATGTATAGTATCGCTTCGACAATATTAAAACGATGTTAGTACTTAAATGGGTGAGTGTAGATGAGAGAAGAAGATTACAAGAACTGCTCAGATTTTTTAAATTGGGGTTTCCTTTAAGCTTACCATCCTACATCTCCTGACATCTTGACTTCCATGTTCAAGCAAGCAGTAATTCACTGACAGGCTAAAACAAAACTGTATTTCACCCATCCTTCAACAGCTCTAATCTAAAACAAAAGGCTCGATTGGTGATCCGACTAAACAATCTTATCTTTATTTTAACAATCTTGTTTACATCAGGTGTTTGTTTTTTGTTTTTTAAGAGAAATGTATATTTATTTACAAGCTGGTAAGTTGAGTTCTTTCCATATAAAGCCCAGTGTAAAAAAGCTGCATGATAAATGTTTTGTCTAACACTTATCTGAGTTAAAAACAATTACTGTGGAAAGAAAAGAAAGCTCACGGTGATTCAATTGAGCACCATTGTATTCATATTTACTATATTTATGCATAATTTTACATTACAGTGCAATCTAAACAAATGCTGATGAGAAAAGTTCTGTTTTGTTTTTGAGTTTTTCTGAATTTTTAATAATATTGTACTTTTTGATGAATAAATTACTAAAATTGAAATCAATTTGAATGTCACATGTGAAAAAGCTGATATTATTTTGATGTGAAGCATACATTCATTTAGCCAAAGAAAATGACAAAAAATTCTTACAAAAATAAAGAAATGCTACAAAAAAGGTAAGGATGATGTAAAAATAAAAAAATATGGAAACACATGAAACAAAGACAAAGATTCTACTTAAGTCAAATGGGATTTATATTAAAATTACATAAGAATTAAAAATGTTATATTAAAATGTGAATTTAAATACTCTATACTCTATATTTAAATACTCTACATACTTTAATTAGTATGGCTTTTTTGTGAAAAAAGTGGTATTCTGACATTATTTGGATATTTATTTGATTCACGCAGTTCCTGAAAAATTGAAATACCTTCTCCTTCTCAGCACTTCTGCTATTTCATGTCATATTGTTTTTTTCATAATTTGCATCAGAAATAGGCGTTGTTAGAGAAAAAGAGTCTGCAGTCAAGCAGCTCTCTGATTAAAGCTTCTCTACACTGATTGCTGCTAGAGTGGGTAAAAAATATTCCCCCCATTATTACAAGTGCCATTCTATGCCCCTTAACATCCAACATGGTGTTCACAGGTGACCAGCATGTAAAAGGGGAAAAAAAATAGTGTATATATATATATATATATATATATATATATAAATATATATATACATACCCAGAAAATCTAACAAAAATTTAAGAGGATTTAAATATTAGGTTATTCTTGCTCTCTTAAAGATGCCACCATGTTACTAAGAGAGAAAGTACAAAAAAAACAAAAAAAAAATGATTACAATGTCATTAGGTTCCTGTGTTCTATTTGAACAGACCGTAGGAGTGGAGTGTAGAGTTTTGCAACATGGTCCCTGGCAGAGACAGTGCATACGAGTATGAGTATATGCATGCATCGGTGTGTGACCATGGAAAATTGATTGCTGACACCCATTTATTTATTACTTTTTCGGTGGGGGGGGGTCATTCTCTGCTCATTGACCTTGATGTAATTACCTACGGAGTAACTGGGAGGGATATTTAAACCCGTGACTCTCATCTTGTTTACCAACCCTCCCGGCTTGAGATTTCCAATAAACATGCTAATAATAGGATTTAAAGAATGTTGCTACATTCAAGATTTGATCTCAATATGTTGTTGTTTAATTAGCTGGAACAACCTGTACATGGAGTTACAAGGAAGGAGAGGTTTGTGTTCAAAGTTTAAAAAAAAATCTTAGGCTTTGCTGGTACCTAACGTTTTCTGATACTTTTATGTTTCTTGAATTTTTATTTAGCATTATATAGTATTACACCAAACATGGCTTAACACTAAAGCTAGCTTACAAGGTAAGACAATTCAAAAATATAGGGTACACAAGAATGTTGCCAGATTTTATCAATAGATCTTGGAAAACTAAGAGATCCCACTTTTAATGTGTACAAAATAAATAGAATAAATGTTTAATAACTCTCAACCACGGAAAAAGCAGCTTTTAGTAGTTTACTTCCACCATCACAAAAGGGAAAAAAAAAATACTTAATGGTGATGTTACTTTATTGTAAGCGTTTCAAGTGCAGATGCAACAAGGGCTCAAGGTCAAAGCACTTATTTCATATCCAGAAATCAGAACACTACTTTAGATCTATTTCACCACACACAGTCATACACTAAAAGCAACTAGAAAAGCACTTTGATGAGAAATATTGCGTTTTACTCTTATGAAATCTTGTTCTACTCTTAGCAATGACTAAATACTCATCTCTTGCTATTACAGTCACCAAAGATTGTGACCAAAGTCACCTGCTAAAAAATGTTAAAGATAATCATTTATGGGATCAGTGTTGTCTCGCAGTTATCTTCACTTTTTTCCATATTTGTGGTATTCATTAGTGTGCATTTATTTGTGAAAGCCCCAGGTAGTCGGGTTTTAATAAAATAAATTGTCTTATATGGCTTTTGTGCATGAGATGCAGTCTTCTTGGTTAAGGTAAATTATTTTTTCTTTGCATATTAGCATGTTCAGGCAAGTAGTTATTTTATTGTTACCTTTTGTTAACTTGTCAGGATAAACTCACACTTACTCTCTACTTCAGCTATTGTGTTCAGCTCAAGCTCAAATTGTACAGTTAAATTTCAGGGTTAAATTCTTTTTAAAGTTCATGAATCATGTTCTTATGATCAGATGCGATGCGACTGCTAACACTTTACTTCCATTCTCGAATGCTGTACCCTTGAATCCATAACAACAAATACAATTAAGAAGAAAACCCAGTGAGCAAATAGTGAGCAGGTACTTGCCCAAAAAGGACAGTATGCTGAAAGAAAAAACAAAAAACAAATCCACTTCCTTGGCCATTCTTGATATTCTTTGCAGAGATATATCAATTACAACTTTTCTACAGGTAGCTGCATACTTTACTGCAGTTGTTTTGTGTGTAAAAAATATTTATGTATCCTATTTTGAGAGATGAGTAAACCCTTAAACTTGGAAAAAGAAATGTTTTGGGAAAACCTATTTTGTCATGATCCGTGTTGTTTTGTTGTTGTTTTGTGTTGATTCTTTGTCATCATTCTACTTATTATGTGTAGTGTTATTAATTTAATCTTATGTATTCCTTCCTTTTATTTATCTTGCTGTTATGCTGTCTGTATTATTATTATTATTTTCTCCAGTTCCCCTGTGCTTCACTCTCTCTCTCTCTCTCTCTCTGTTTTCCCTCAACCTGAGTCATTCATTATCACTCACACCTGTTTCAGATAATGTATTCATCTTCTCCACTGCTCCACCTCCTTCTCTTCAGTATTTAAGCCTGGTTCTTTCATCCACCACTTGCTGTAATATTTCCTTACCTCTCCTCGCCTCTGCTCGTTACCCTGTCCTCCTCCAGAGCTGTCCTCCTTTCGAGCTCCTGTTGTCCTCTCAACCCCAGTTTCTACCGTCTGCTCACTGTGAATCACCCTGCTGATCCCACCCTCTTTCCATGTCCTCCGGTTCACCATTGTTATTCTGTTCATCCGTTTTTTTGTTTCTTCTGTTGTGTAGTTCTATCCGTTATTCGGTTTCAGCCGCTGATTCTCAGTTGTTTTCTCGTGTTGCTCGTCATTCTTTTATTAGGTTGGATCTTTGTTTACATTCCAGTTTCCGCCCCTTGTTTTACCATGGTTTGTTTTTCCACCTCTGTTCGCATCACTTATCATTCTCAGTTCATATTTCTTGTCAGTATTCATTCAGAAAATAAAATATTATTTCTTCAAACTTCCTCACATCTGTTCGAGTCATTTACCAGATCCCTGACATATTTATTATAATTGTGGCTTTAAAGACATCATAAACTCCAATATATAAATGTCTATCAGTCCTTTTTATTGTCATGTCCAATTTCAGTCAAGCAACATTGATATATAATAGTAATTAACCGTCTTTTTTGTACTATATTAAAGTAAGCCAAGTTAACGAAATTAACTTTCTTGAACAATATGGGAGCGAGTAACTTGTGAGTATTTCAGGTATATGTAGCTTGCCGTGCTGCTCAAACAGTACCATTAGGGAGAACCACAATTTCAACCGGTTTAATTTTGTGTAACTGTATGATTGCTGATTGGGAGCTGGTGATAAGAGTGTAAAACATACAAAATTTCTGAAAATGGGCCAAAAGGGTCTTAATCACATACAATGTTTAAATATATTCAGCAGTTTGAAATAATGCCTTTTGTATTATGCAATTTTTAAATCTAAGGGAAACTAAATTAGAAAATTGTATGGTTGATTGGAATACAATTTTATTATAAATCAAGACTTTTTCCTTTTTTTGGCTACAGACTAAAATAAAAGTGGGATGCTCTATGTCACACAAAGGGTAAATTTGGGTAGTGCCTTTAGGAATGTATTTGAACACATCTTACATTTTATCTCTATGCAAACTTTATTTTAATAAATACATACTTTTTGTAAACAAAACACTGTAAATGGGATAAAGACTGTATTTATTGTTTTACATATGGCTTGCACTACCATTTCAAAATTAGAAATTAGTATCACTGGCTTTGATGACACACACTTAAACTGGTGTTTATGTTTTTTCGTTGGGAGGGAAGAAACAACATCCACAGGGAACATTAGCCTGCATAAAAAGAACGTCCAAGCAACATAGATAGTTAATGTGCAAATTCCAAATAAAAGGCCACCTATTAGACTTACTGTTATGAGGTTTGAATACACAAATGATCATGTTTGATTTGGGATATATAACAGCAAATCAGCAACAGACAGAAATATCGAACAACAAATCACTAAATAGAAAATCGCTATAGCGCCAAGAAAGCAATTAATACAGTCGAGAGCCACTTATGTCAACGTCTGGTAGTGTTCATGTGTTGTTGCTCTACTGTAGAAATGGTTTTGTAACTTCTCCCAAATGCTCAACTTCTCCTGATGTACTAGCAGGACTTGGGTAATCACCATCACCACCTTTGAACAGAAAAACATATGCTCATAGTTTTTCCATAAACTGTATTTCATACAGTAAGATAATTTAGCCAGTGTCTCACTGATTGGGCCTTGTACTCATATACATGATAATGGTAAGATTATATCCCATTTGCTGGAAAATAAATAATTTAAAAAGTACATAGTAATAATAATAAAGTGAGTTGTAAATCATTGATTTTAACTTCCCAGTCCTTATCTTAATTTCAAGGCTAAACCTATATAGGCTCCATTTTTACACTGTAGACTGAATGTGTGCAGCCCCAAGTTCCTTTAGGGGTCTCTGTTTAAACTTTAAACACTAAATGTTGTTACAAATATATTATTAACTAAAAAAAATTGATAATTACCCTTAAAGTAATATTTGTACCAGCACTTTATGAGTGCGTTTTGTTTTTATTTTTCTAACTCACTTGCATCTTTATTTTAATGACACCGGGGGGCTGAATAAATACATTTGTAACTCTTCTGCATTTGGTTGTGTCTTCCTCCCGCGCCTTTCTCTTTTTGCCCCGAGTCGCTTCTCCTCACTTCTTGCACCGCTCGCTGATTGCGCCAGACACAGGTCACGCCCCTTCCCCCACACCTGTGTGGTTGATACGGACTTTTGGGGCGGGTCTTAATCGAAATAAACCAATCGTCTTTCCCTCCTCACATACTGCTGGCCTGATTGCCTCTAAATGGCTTGTCCCAGCGCTGGCCTGTCTATCTGATAGGCGCGCCACCAGCACACTTTATTTTTTTGTAGAGTTGCATGCCAGCAGGTCAATATTAGGCCGGCGCTCCGGTTCTGTATTTTTTTTTTTTCATTTATTGTTTTTATGTTTGTGTGAAAAGCTCATTTTTCTGGTTTCTATGAGACGCACACACACCTATAACACACCGAAAGTGACGAAAATATTCAGAAAATGGTGTAAATACTTTATCAGAACTCTGGTTTTACATGGCCTATCAACACAATTTATTTACTTTCTACACAAGTTGAAACAGCGACTCATCGACGCTGCATTTTGCCGCTACGCCGTATTTAGTCTGCAACGTAATTTTGACGCGCCGGCACGTCAATGGACTCAAGAGGGTTACAATTTTATTTTATTTTTTTCCTTTTTTATTCTGAATTTACAATACTTCAGCCATTCATGATGGGACAGTATATGTGTCATGTTGAGACTCACCAGTACTTCTACAGGTTGTCAACCGGGGGTCGCCGGAGCACCAGCCTACTGGAGTGTGTCGCCCAACGTTTTGTACTGTGGGACTGCCCAGATAAATGAAGTTCCCCTCCAACATAACTGTAATGGAAAACCTGCCTATCAGTAATTCAAATTTTCAATTCTAAAAAACAATATTATTATTATGTCATCAAGTGTTTAGAACGGTCAAGGTGTCTGTTTGTTGATCCTCGTCAGGTTTTAGTTCAATCTCTGCTGTCATGGCTGTGTTTTCGCCTAATCCTATAATTTAGTTTCCTGCTCATCCCAGTGCCACTTCATTTAATGTTCATGTTTCCTCATGCTTCTTCCATCACAATTCTATCTTGCCTTTCAGGATGCCTTTGGTCCCTCTTTTGCACAACCATCAGACTGAAAACTAAGGAATCTTCATCTCAAAGGAACCTTACTAACTTTCATACCACAGGTTGGATGAGGTTTTGAAGCCATATGTTTTACCCACCAGGAGCAAATATAGATTGCTTTAAGTTGTACATGTGCAAATATTTTAGCACCCCACTGGCATCTTCTCTGACATTTCTTTACAACCTCGCATGCAGTTTTTCATTAAGCTTCTCTGGCTTTTTTACTTTAAAGTCGGTCTAGATTTTTATATTAGGCATAAATAGGCTGGAACTGTTTTAAAGATCCACATAAAGGCTCATCTGACTTAAAATAAAAAATAAAAAAGATCTGAGACAGATCAGTCCAGAACAAATTAGAAAATTCCCATAGGTATTACTTATGTCTGGTGCATGCTTTTACGCTCAGCTATGGTACTGCTGTCTGAAAGATGGAGATTTTGACTTCCCTGATCATGCTTAATGAAGCACAATATTTGTATATTAATTGAATGTATTTTATACCTCATCTCTCTCATTGTTTGTGAATAAGGATGCTGTTGAACAAAGAATAATATTCTCTCATGACTAACTGCCTTTATGAGGCCTTGGGGTAAACAAACAATGATACGGAAAAAAAAAAAAAAACATACATACCTGGTCACTTATGTTCTGATTCCCTGAATGAAGAGGGGAAGAGGAAAGGGCCAGCAGAGTCACTATTAGTTAATAAAACGCTGATTTTTCTTACATCTACTTGGCTGCATGTTTTTCTGAGAAAAGCCTTAAAAGCATCAGCAAGTTCGTACACATTGTTGGAGGTGTTTCTGCAAATGTCAAGATTTTTAAGGCACTGACCTCATTAAGTAATCTATAGTATACAGCATTTCCCTTGATTCCACCAATCTTTCCCTCGCTCTCTCACACAAACACTAAAATACCCACCTTGCAGCAGTATCTCCAGAGATAAGTGCTTTAATGCAGTAAAATAACCACATTGCCTGTTTCAGAATGATTTCTGGCTCAAGTTGTACACAGGATCCAAAATATAATGCCTTTTTAAATGCATTTATCATCAAAAAGCTAAACACCACATACCATTTTTTTATGGCAATCAATCAAAAACCCTAAAGACAGAATAAAAGGACACTCAATGAATAAGTTGAGTTCTACCTGCCACCTCCAGAAAATTAATGACCAGTGTGACACTTTTGTTAGTAGCAACAGTGTCTCAGTATATAGGCATTTATCCTGTATCTGATGGGTTGCCAGTTAGCACCAATGCTCTTTTCATCTCAGTTGTTGTGTCCTTTGTTAAGACACTTCACCCGCCTTGCCTTCTGGTGGTGGTCAGAAGGTATGGCAGCCTTACTTTTGTCAGTCAGGCTAGCTTGTGCTAAAATGAAGGTTGAGTGAACAGATGTATTACTTTTTGAAGTGAAACGGATTTTAGAGTCCTTCGACTTGATTAAGCGCCATACAAATACAGGCTATATGCCACTTAGATACATGTTCCTATTTAATTTCCCTATCTAGCTGGTGGCTGTTTTAAGCCAGGAAGAGAAAGTATTTAAGACTTTCTTTTGTTTTGTTAACAATATGTTTTCCACATCTAATTGGCAAATGAACTGGCAGAGGGACATGAAACAAAAACAAACAGGTTTAAGATTATTTTGTCTTTCCCATATAATACTCTTTTTATTTAGAACAGGTATAGCATGCTATTCAATCAACTACCAGTTTTAAAGAATGGTGTTTGTTTTCTCTTTTTAATAAGCGTTGTTATACATCCTTAACTTTTTTGCTAATGTTTTCTCAAGACAGACTGTTTGTCTAATTATACGCGGCTACATCCTTGGTAGCCTGCAGCTGAATTAAGAGATGACGGCTGGTTATATTAAAAGAGTCTTCCAGAGGAAGTCATCTGCTACTGTCATAATTTCAAAGCAGAAGGACCTGTTTGTGTACTGTACTCATGGACATCCTGGACAGACATTTCTCATTTCACTGAAACTTAATCCAAACAAGGTCTCTGAGGAACAGATAGGATGCAACGTCAGAAAACTACAATCACAAGCAAATTGTTCTGGTTTTGTTAACATGTTATAACAGCACTGAGATATTTGCACTAGAAACCAGACGAAAAATGCTTGGTAAGATTTAGTGTTTTTGCTGTGTAATTGAAATCAAATAAACTATAGTAGGCCAAACTTCCAGTGCAGAGACAAAGCTTCCCATTAATCAATGGCCCCTGAGCTTTGATGATCTCTGAAATTGATTCTATGCCTCACTGATCATTGTCTCAGCATTAACCAATCAAGCATCTATCCTGTAAACAAACACAGCAATGACTAAAGGCACTAAAGGAAGTTTGCCCACACTCAAGTGATGCGAACAAAATAATATGGACTGAACTCCCATTTGGATGAGAATTTGAAAACATAAGAGTCCTTAATATTTTACTGACTTGATGAAAAATGTATTGTAGCCCAGAAAGGAGGAAAAATGCAATGATTTAGATGCATTATGTATGAGAAGGTCCACTGCCGAAAATGACGCCGCACTACTGAATACTGAATAATCACCTACTACCGTCTCACTGTGAGATTTTGCTATCAACACACAGTGTTTTTGATCCACACGTTAGCTGCTGTGGACCACAAAGCAGCATGCTAATACATTTCAGCACTACCATGTACTTTGTGGGACGATCAGAATCTTGACGTATCACTGGGGTTCAGCTTTCATAGGACAAGAAAGAAGATGGTGAAAGATGCAAATATTTATTTTTATTTTTTTAATTACAGAAATCACAAAGGCTGATGAGCATCTAAAGAGACAAACACAGCCATGTTGAAGGAATCGCACATTTCTGGTAAATGGCCTGATTTATATGGGATACCTCTGACCTGAAAGACAAAAATAAGACAGATATTATTCTGTTTGCAGTTAGAAACAGTCTAAATAAACTTTACGTCTGAAATCAAACATGTAGTAGCTCTAGGTTTTGTTGCGCTTGATGTGGAGCACTGTACGTTGTCAGTCAAACAACAAATACATCTTGGTAAAAACAAAGTGGATGGCAAGAATAAACACATCCTATGTAGCAAAATTACACTTTTTATTATAAGCACATATTTTAAAGAGAATCTCCATGACATTCCTTCAAGACATGTTCTGCAAACTAAGCTTAAACTTCCTGACAACTAAATATTGTAAAACCTTTAGTTAGATAAAGCTGAAAACCCCATTGTGCTTTATACTTTTAACAGCTCAGACATCTTTTGGAGCTGAACCATCAAACCGTCTAGACAGCTTCCTATTATTCAGCACCAACATCAAGCTGCTGTCAAAAGCAGTCAACATATTTGTTGACTGCTTCCATTTAAACATGAAGTTAAATTTAAAAGTAAATAAGAATAGAATTGGAACTATAAAAAGCATCACCCTTTAACAATACAAACTTATTCAGCAAGTTGATATGTTTCAGTATCAAAAATAATAATAATCAAAAACAAAAAAAAAGGGGCTTAGCTTTATGTCTAACACATATATTGTTTTTTGACAATTCATTATCCTTCAGAGTGAAAGTCATACTAAAAAAATCAAGTAAAAGAGCATAAATCACCACTCATCAATTGTATAACTGCGAGGATGTATACAAATATTTAATGTTAAATTTCCAAATAATAATATCAATCCCTTTGTTAGACCTGTCTCTTAATTAAGCTTTTCATATCACTTTGCACAACAAATTCTTAGAAAACTAAGACTAGGATATTTTAATATTAGAGCAAATCAAATAGATCCCTCTTTCCTGCGGAGAAAGAATGAAGTAATAATTCAAATATGAAAAGCTTTTTCCCACTTTCTAAACTGGTTCAATGCAGTCATTACAAATAATGTGTAAGCTCCAAAGTGGTTAATACCGAAAACTATTCTTTGGCCGAAATATAATCAAATATGTATCGAACTCAAATATATGTCACACATGGTATTCTTTGTTAGGAACAAACTCCTTCCAACGTGTTAATATTTGCACATAAATCTTTTTGGACAGGATTCTTTTTTAAGTAAATGCCTAAAAACAGGGGGGTTGATTCAGGCACAGACTGGGATGTTTGCTTGATAGTGTTTATTTGAGCCCAGAGCTTCTGCTTGTGTGTTATACATAGACAAGCTCTGGGTTTGCTTTACAAGTTCTTTGCAGAGTGTGGAAGAAACAGAATTGTCTCTAAAATATCTATCCTAGTAATATGCCTTTAAGGCGCCTTTTTTTCTTTAAGTGCATTGCTAACAGCTTTACGAGGATGAGTCCTTGCCTGCTGATTTTAAACTCTTCCTCCAAATATAAGATCCAAATATAAAGGTTTGAAGGATAGAGTACTGTTAAACATCTGTAGCCTCTCCAATTTTCTTGAGGTTGGTAAACTGTAATTTTCTATTTAGTCAAATAAAATGTTTTAATGTTTTGTTTCCGTTTTTTTTTAAAGACCGCATTGCTGTTGAGCAGCTGTCTGTGAATACACATAATGGCACTTCAAGTAGAATAAAGTGATTTCCTATAAAATAGCGACTTTTAAACTGGCTGCTTGTGCAGCACGTGTCGAGGGGACGATCTAATTGCCATTCATGTCGACTCTTGAGATAAATGAATGATTTGAGGCATAGGCAGAAATCCCAGGGGATGTTGGGGCTCGTGACCCCACCAGTCTTGGACACGTGTAGATTCGTTTCTCCTAGTAAATTATTAATGCAAGCTTTTTCTTTAAGTAATATAAATATAAAAATAAAATAAAAATTGTAACATAGCGTCCATGTCGATGTTTGTTTCTAATGTTATTTATAAGTAAAGACTTAATTACCGTAGTAAATAATCACAGTCAACCAAGTCTTGACCAGATAAATCTATAAATACAAGTCAAACTCAACTTTAAGCAATATTTAATTTTTTGTTCAATTTCTATAGGTCTCAATAGTTTTTGAAGGAAAAACATCAGCAGAATTGAATTAGCATACACTGAAAAACCTTTTCTTGTGAGATATGGAACAAATGCAACACACCATTCCTTATTTTTATTATATTGCTGTGGTGTCTAATCTTGAAGCCACATGCTTGCAGTAAAACATTGTAGTTTTCATAGTTTTTACAGTCAATAATTAGATTTTAAGGGATTTTGGATAATCATACCAAAATAAAAATATATCCCGATTGGAGACAAAATGGACCGAGGTAGATGTTACTTTTTCGGGAGGAAAACAACAATAAACATACAATAACATAAATCTGAAAAACAGATTTAGTAACATAACGGAAATCATCTTAGACGACCTAAACATGCAGCTGGAGCTGTAATGAAATTATGTAGATTAAAACATATATTAGTGAGAGAAAAGCCAAGTTGAAGTCCACATCTAATTTTAAGATGTAAATGTAATCTAATTTGACTTAGCTTGAGCTCTCTACATTTGCAAAGAGGGTAGATATATACCAAAAATATACATGTAAAAAAAAAAAAAAGCAATAGAAAAGGGCAGCGTGAGGTCTCAAAAACGGATACTACGTCTCTCACTTTCATGTTTATTTTCTTTATGTTGTATAGAAGCTTTTGCAAGGTGCCGTATGCTGACATTTTGTGATCAAATTAAACCATGCTTGTTTGTACATTCTTTGCACATACACGTTGGTAAACTATATTTTATCTGTTGTATTCTAACCTATCTTTGGTTATTGCAAAATCACTGTGTTTTACAGTTCTTTTTCTATTTGTTGAGTGCTCTGCTCTGCATTTATTCTTTTCAGTCACTTCCTTGTTGTTCCCACCATCCACTTACCATCCACTCTTTTGTTATTTCGCTTAGCAGGATTAGTTATGCTTGTTTTGGATTTTCATTTAGCCTTTTTCTGGATTTCTTGCCTGGCAGCTCTATTGTACTTTTTTTGTTTTGTTTGTTTTGTTACATTTCCATGTTTCTTTACCCACCTGCCATCTTCTTGTTTGCATTTGAAAAGTTCCAGCAGTAGACTGTAAAACTTTAGCAAATTTAAAAATCAATGAATGAATATGCGTTTTAACCATACCCGTCGGAAGACAAGACACAAAAATAAATAAATCTTTAACAGTCTTAAAACAAAAAAAAATGTTTGTTGTACATTTATTAAAGTTTTAAGCCCTCTGGTTTACAAAAGGTTTCAAATCCTGATGTTTGAGCTGCACTCTTTAGTAGCTAAATCACACACATACCCAAAAAAAATATATAAGAAAAAGAAAAATTAATGAAAGCAATATGTTTTTGACATGTGCAGTACAAGATCGCTTTAATAACTGCAATGTACTCCAGAAGAAACTACAGTTACTAAGTAAAGCCCCATAATCCAAAACTAACTTGATACTGAAAAAAGAAGAAAAAACAAACAGCATTGAGCAAAACTGGGCAACTTTTGACAGCATCCAGCATTACTTCCAGCAAGATTTTTATTTTTATTTATTTATATATTTTTTCTGGTCAGCAGACATAGATCTCCCTCTCTCATATACATCACATCGTAGACCATCTTAACATAAAAGACACTAGAGGATAAAAGGGGAAACTATTGGAATTAGTCCAAAATCCTGGATAACTCATTGATTGCCTCTGTGAACCTCACACTATAGGGTGTGTGTGCTGTATCGCTTTTGAGAAGATTTTAGAAGTGTTACTGTGAATAAATATCTATCAAGAATGTGTGTGTGCACACAGCCATGCGTGCGTCCTCTGCCTACAAGTAAAAGCTGAAAAAGTAAGAAAAACAAAACCAAACATATATACTTGTTAAGGTATAAAGATCAGTTGGAAGCTGTTTTGTTAGTAGGAAATTATCGGCCACTCTTTGACATGCCTTTTCTATTACCATTTCAAAGGCAGGGACCTGCCTGATTATTATTATTAATAATGTTTTTGTTGTTGTTATTATTATTATTATTGTGTTTTTTTTCAAAATCTTTCTTTCCTTGCTTTGTCTTTACACATAAATTTTCTTCTTTCAGTTCAATTTCAGTTCAGTTCAGGTTGCAATGTTTAAAAGCTTTTAAGATCTGTTGTGGTCTGTTTCTGTATAATTTCTAGACTATCCTTTTCATTCATATTTTTTATTTATCCTTATTTATCCTTAATTTTCTACCCATATTAACTTCTTTTAAGCTTTTTCTAAAGAAATACATATTTTCTGTTTTATTTATGTATAAATAAACTATTTATTTATTTATTTTTGATTCTGTGTTCCTAAACACACAGAACGGAAGGAAATTTTTTATACAAACTTTTAAAAATGTTAAATAAAGAAGTTTATTTATACAACTTTTATTTAACCCAGAAAAAAAAAAAAGTAAGGCATGGATTATTCATTTCTTTTTAATAACAAATGAAAAGCCTATCAAGTTAATGTGCTGATAAAGATGCTACTGTGGATTATGCATCTGTATAAAAAGATTAGTCGGATATAAGAAGTAGGAATGAGTCACGATACATTCTAAGTCCTTTTCTTCTTCCTTAATTTTTACTGTTTTAAAGGTTGTTTTATTTTGATTTTGCAGGGTTTTTAAGACGGTAGAAGTTACTTTCGATAATATATCCTCTCAAAACTAGAATCTAGTGCTGCCTCGTGTTTTTTTATTTCTGGTACCGAATTCTGTGGAATTACAAAATCAAGGGGCCAAGAAAGGTTTGACCTGGAAGTAAAACTTTGATTGCGTGTAACTGCGTAAAACTTTAAAAAAACCAAGCTGTCCAAAATATTCAATATGAGTAAAAGAGATTGAAAAAAAGCAAAAAAGCACTGTCTTTCAAACATGATCATACAATTCATGATGGAGAAAGTAACAGAAAGTCTTCCTCCCTTCTAGTTTGCAATTGTTAGCAGCTAACCTAATAGGCTAGGCAACATCAAGCAACTTTAAATTCCGGCTCAAACCAACCAATTTGTTAGCCATTTTGTGATATGAAACGAAATGAGTTGTGCTGCCTGGGTGTTTTGTTGCTAGAGTACAAGCAGCAGCCATCCTGCTATGCAGCAATTTTCTATCCTTGTTGTTCATTTTTATTTATTTTTTTGGACAGCCTCAGTTTCAAAATAGACTTTGAGATTTGTAATAGAGTGAGTCGTGGTAATTCCATGTTTCCAAGACTATTAAAAGGTGAATATAACCTGTATATAACCTCTCATTTTTAATTGAATAAGAACACGTAACATTACAGTTTTGTGTCCTAAGCTTAACAAAACTTGTAGTTGGTTTAGGTGACGTTCAATAGGTAGTTTTTAAGTCTTGTTGTTTCTCCATTCACCACTTCTGCATTTTAAAATATATTTCCTGGTGCTATTATTGTTTGAAAAAAGAACAATAATGGTTTTAATTTTAAATGTCTCCAGACATTTAAGTTATTAGGTAAAACCTGCTTTGCTGTTGAGTAAAGTTAAATCTAAAACTCCTGGTAAATCCCTCATTCATTTATTTCATTCTTAATTTAACTTTTATGGCTTTTCTTATTTTATCATAATGCATTTATGTATATATTTTTTTAAATATCATATACTTTCTTATCATTGTGATGTAAAATATTTTATGTTTAGTCTTGATCTGCTATATCGACTTTGATGATGCCGATTGCATTTGTTCATTAAAAAACTTCAAAATTGTGTATATTTGTTCCTTTTAATATTATACATTAATAATTTTCCTGGAACCGATAATGTTTGCAAACTGGGTCTATGTCTTTACTCTTATACATTGTTTTGTGTTGCATTTTAACGTAGGGAATTTCAAATTTCCGATAGTGAAGTTGTGTTTAAAAGGGGTATTTGTCATTTAAGCATGTTTGAAAACGAGTGTAAGACAATAAAAGTGAAAGATAATGTCAGATAATATAAGCAGCATAGAGTGTGATCAAAAGACAAAAGAACAACATCAACTTTATGCTATGGATACATTAACTGCATCCTGTTATCATCAGTTGCTGAGTGGTGACCGAATGTCCCAACACTAAAATTTTGGTGTCAGTTTCTGTTTTGTTTTCATTTAACAAAATAGGCTGTAGGAGATCAGTTAAGGCAACCACAGTACTTGTAATATCAGAAAGTAGCACAACTATGATAGCCAAAACTTAAGCCATCCAATGTTGAAACGAAAATATGTTTACTGTCTTCTAGTATCGAACAGATTTGGGCTCAATTGTTGATCTGAAAATAGTGTGCGCAATAACCATAAACCATAAACCATAAACCATAAACCTACAGGTCATCTACCTAGACTAAACGGCTGAACGAAAACCCAATCAGAGAAGCAAACAAGGCCCCCGATCTGTGTATATACTCTTTCTTAATTCTTAATTCTTGAGTAATTGCACAGATCGATACCTCAGGTGATAGAACTTGTCAGCTAGCTAAGTATTCGTCCAAGATTCAGTATTTTTTGGAGGAGCTACAAGAAGAAAGTCAACGTTAAAAGGAAATAAATGTATAGATTTATTGTTTGCAGTTTGATACGCATCATATAGGGGGATATATGTCGGTGATGCTTTACTTCATTTTGAGCTTGGAAGCTATTCAAAGTTAATGGGAAGATAAATGCAAGGTTTTGCAAAAGAAAACTGCAAATCTTTCATCATCTTACTGGATATTCCCTGTCTGATTTAGATTTGGCTATTTCCCAAATCATGGGGGGATTCTCTGATAGTGCAAAGCTGGTAGAGACATTGCTCAAAGCACACGCTTCTGTATTTACAGTGGAATGTCTATAAGTGTTGATGGAGAGAGGGTAAATAAACATACACAGAACCATTTCAAGTATTTTTAAAACAGTTGGAAATGTACCCGCTTCCTTTGACATGGTCATTAGCTGACATAGTCTGGATGGTATGAAATATAAAAGATGTATAATCACCTTTGCAAATTGTATGTTATGACTGAATATAGAATATGAAAATCTGACGAAACTGGAAGGAGTCTCAAACAAAACCAAGCATTTGCATATTTAAAAGCTTTGTATCCCTTGCCTGTTGAATAAAAAATGTGCCAAGGCATTTAATCCTTTTCTTAGGTGGAAAAAAAATGCTAGTGGTGTTCCAGAGGTGTGGAGATGATAAAAAGGGGGTCACAAGAAAGGAGCATTCAGGAGTAGAGGTGGGGAAGATTGAGAGGAGCATTGAAAAGAAGAAAATGAAAGGGCATCCTTTCACTTTCTTTGGCTTCTGTTCCCAAAATGGCACTGCTGAACCATTAAATTCTGCAGCCCTCACCTCTAACCCCGCTTCATGTTTGACACAGATCGGGCTGTGGCGGCTTGATATGCCGGTTGGCCCGCGCCATTTGTTGTTGAAAAATGTCTGCCACGGTCAGCCTTGAACCCACGTGTTCACTGGGGGCTCACACAAAACGACAAGGAGAGAAAATGACCTTTTGGTGAAAAAGAGAGGCATGAAGGGACTATGATAATTTTTTATTTTTTTTTAAAGATATTGCAGAACTTGTGAAGGATGGTAAAAGGCAGCACTATCTTATTTCAAATGTTTTTTCTTCTCTGACTTTGATGCACAAGCAGATAGTTTTGCTTGTTGGCAGGGATTAAAATATATGTCTGGGGTTCTATTATTATTATTGTTATTATTAATATTGTATAATCAAACAGCTGAAAACAATGCAGAAATATAACTAAGAGTTTGAAAAAAAAAATAAGATTTTATTTATTTACTTTTGTCTATCTGGCCTATTTTACTGTCAGATTATTTAACTAAAGTGTGGAGACATACATAATGTTTTACAGTTTAGAGTCCATATAATTTTAGGTTCATTATGAAACAGTCCTAAAAATATATATAAATAACTGGGACATCCGTGTGTATTAAAACAAGTTTTCAGGGCTTAAGCCATAGTGTTCAAATAAAAAGAGTTTTTAAGCAGTTCATATTGCAGTCCTCAAGGCGATGGAGCTGCAGGATGGGGTATCTAATATTGATGTCTTTTACGTTCCACTGCTAAAGAAAATACAGTATTTCTGCCCCAATAAACATCATCACCATTTTACTGTACTCCGTGCAGCACCTTTTAGCAGAAACTGTTTACCTTTTACAGTGAATAAAAAAACAACAACAACTGCTATCCCTGCAAACAAAGATACCAGTTACTGGAAACTTTTATTAAAACAAACCAGTGTTTGGTCTAAGAAACATTGAAATTGTAAATTATTTATTTTATCTCAGATCAAATGAATTTAAATACTGATGCCAAGGAACTTTGTTATTATGTTCCTAATGGTTGTAGTCACATTATTTTGCTTCTACCTTTATGAAAACCAAGAGAACGATATGTAACATTTCATAACTTAAATTTATTCCTCAAAAGAAGTGCAGGTTATAGGCACATTTATTTAGTGTACATTTTATTTCTTTTTTTTTTGTCAGGCATTAACAGGATTTATGACAGATTTTCACAGACACGAAATATACCACGAACCTAACATTGTTTTCCCAGAATCTACCTTATTACAATTAACATCACATTCTGGTACAAGTAGTCACTAAAAATGTATTTTTTAATCTGTAATTGTAATGTTATCTGTAATTTACAATAATAACAATAATGTCGGCTGCCATGTTTGGAAAAATGTACGTTTTTTTCAAAGATACATAAAAGACCTGTGCTACACTAAAAGTGGATACTTGTTAATACTTGGATACTTGTTAATACTTGTTATCTAAAAATCTCACTCTTGTGTTAGTATGCATCAAAAAATATAAGTAATCATATCAGTGTAAGGACCTTCATTGGGAATTTTTTTGCAAAATTAAACAAGAGTGTACTTTTCTAAAGAGAAATACATTTATGTAGATAAGCCAGCAAAGGGCAGTCTTCAAATCTTTACGCTATTTTAAATCTAATGTGAATTTACTCTTCAAAACAAAACAAAAAAATCAAGGATAAATGAGAAGTAGTTGATACTATAATAAGTAACTTACTGTCTTTGGTGGTAAATGATTATATTAAACATTTCACATTTAACAGAGTGCTTGTATTTGTGTCTTTGCATTGTGTTTTAATCTAAACATTGGTGATTATGAGGTAGAGAGAATGCAAAGCAAACAACTTTGTCTTGCCTATTATTTTGTTATGGCTGTTGGAATAATTATTGCACACTTTCTTCCCTAATTGAAAGAAACCAGGCACAAAATTAGTCAGCTTAAAATTCACTATAACACAAAAGAAAAGAATTGGGAAAAGAGAAAAACCAAACATTTAGCTTTGAGAAAGAAAAAAAAAAAGATTGAACAGAAGAGAGAAAAGTGGGAGCAAAGTTGAAGAATGAACCTGATTTTATTCGCCTTATGAGATGAATCCATCAACGGTGACATGCAGAAACTAAGAAATGCATTCTCTTTTTCCCCTTTTATTAAAACATATGGTGTGAGGCATGCATCTACATGAGTAATTTGCAGGAAAAAATTAGACGTGTTTTGCATTCTAAAAGATAATAACTTAATCTTTACTGAATTTGAATCAGAAGCCTTGTAGTGATTGGGCTCCATGAGGAATTAAGAGAATTTCATGAAATAAATAGATAGGAATGAACAATTCAACAATAAGTAAAAGTCAAAGTACAAAACAAATTTAAAAAAATGATTCCTGGAGATATATAAGAATAAGCAAATGAAGTTTTAGTGATCAGGGACATTTTATTTATTTATTTTTCCAGAAAACAGTGTTATATTAGGTAGCCATGGCAAATTGAATGATTAAGTGATATAAAAGGCAGGGTTTTTATTTCATAATTGGCCAGATCTAAAATTCAAAGTAAAATATGTTTTGTAAAGCACATTTTCTAAACCATAATAACATCTTTAACCTACAAAAATAGGATAAAACCTATAACGCCTTCAGGTCTTTACAGATTGTCATTTAAATATGAAAAAAACAGTTTGAGCAGGATGTGCTGTAAATTAAATCCAATTTCCATTTTTGCCATTTGTTGAATATACAATAGAGTTTCTTTAGGGGCGAAAACAAAAACAAAAATAATTATCTCTGAAAGGAAAAGAAAACTAGAACTTTTTTTGTGTCAACATTATTTTTTCACAGTCATCGACATGGCCATGTACCTTAACACTGCTTTAACCCCACCATTGATATAGTTGTACACCCAAAAAAAGTCAGATAAATTATCCCCTTTTTGTTTAATTCATTACCCTGACCATTGGAGGTTACTTAATAAACAATGTTGGAAAACGAAATGACAAGAGGAGAGATGGCCTGATGTCCCACAGTCATTTCAAAGCGAAGGAATGAGTGTGAGTATTTTTATAAGGATTTTTTAATTTTTTTAATTTATTTTAAAAGAAAGGACATTTTTAGTTATGTACAGTAAGTAAACCTACAAGCTCCTTGCTACAAATTTAGACAAACCAATTATCTACAATCAAATAAAAGAAATTAAAATTAAGATTAGTATGATTTATAAAACCCCTCCATCTCTGTTTGATATTAGGTGAACAGAGCAGCACAATTATACAGGATAAAGGCGCTTAGACAAAGACTCAGTCGGTGCTGTAATAATATTAACCAAAACAAAGACATGTGTGGGAACCAGTGATTGCGCACAAGAAAAAAAAAAATTCCCTTCCACATTGTTTCCAACTGCATGTCTTGTGCTGATGTATTAATGTGATTAGTGTGAAAATAAGTCATACAATATAGTATATTATTTATATGGTGTAATTACTACTGTAAATAAATTTTACTGGAAAACAAAAACAATCCTAAAAAGGTATATTACCTTCAGGGTTGCTCGAGTTATTCATTTTCTACCTTTTTCTACCACAACAGATACTCATTAGCTTTGAGGGATTATTATAGAATTATGTGTTTTGATGTTACTTGGTTATATCAAATGTGTATCTACAAGTTAACTTCAGTACAAACACAATACCTGCTAATTACTTTTTTCAAACCAATAGCTTCGTTTATGTTGTGATGTTGGTATATGTTGTGTGTTATGTATGATATAGTTGATATCTACAGGTATTATTAAGATAATGTATAGAGCAACAATTCTTCACAGACCACTATCTTTAACTATGCATCAACATAATCTAAATACATTAAACCTCAAAGACTGAAAGTAAGCTGGTGAAATTATGCTTTGTCATAATACTCATTCCAGTGTGTTTATCAACATTTTTTATTAACAAAAAAATTGAGATTTTGTACATCAAGTCTACTAAGTAGGTAGTACAAGTTATTGCTGAGTATGTCCATTCAAAATAATCACAAAAGAAAATTGATTAAGAAGAAAGATGCTGCTTAAGGAGCTAAATTTCTAGTTGACAGGAGGGTATTGGCTCCCAATTTCAAATAACACAATCCAAGAGTGCCAGCTGTTGTACTTGGCAGTGATTGGCTGCAAGAGGGTCTCAAACATTAGCAGAGTTTAGTCATTCACAGGTGCTGTGTTTCACTGTACAGCCATTGCTTACATTACATAATACCCAGTACGATTTGTAGATACTGCTGTATACTTTATCTTGTTTTATTTTTATTTTTTTTGCTCAAACCAAAGTGCTATAGACATGCTGTAAAAATAAAGGCAATTTCATTTATCTTAGGTTTGATCACATTTTATCACAAACTGTTCCACTGTAATGAGCAACTTAGCTAATTAGAGCAGAATTGCAGAATAAGGGGCCTTTTATCCTGATCTAAACCAAATAACGATTTTAATAACAACAGTTCTTTGTCCTTTGCAATTTGGATACTGAAAAATGTTTCTTGAGATGCCAGGCGCTCAGTCATTGCACCTACCCTACATCTTTGTGTATTTAAAAATGCCAAAATGTGGGTGTTGGTGGGCTGTTTAAAATCTCTAACAGCCAGAAACATAATGTTTACTTCAGCATAACATTTTAACAACTCTGTATCGTTTATATAGTTGTTGCTTGTTCAGTTAAAATAATTACATGTAAAAATGATAAAATAATCTTAACAACAGTATCACTTTTTCTACTATCTAACGTTTCTGCTCACAATTACTTGTTTTGTTCACATTACTGACCCATTGGTTTTGATTAAACATGGGTAAACTATAATTTATGTTTAGAATTAAAATATGTCCCATGAATAAATTTTTCTACTAGACCTAACTTCTTTTCCACCCCCATGAAAGCAGTAACTGCATAGAAAACCATATTCTTTAGGGGCTTTTATGTATATTCTTTTAAAGCATGTTTCACAAAACATAGAAATCCCCTTTTGTTGCCTGTTGCAATCACCCTAACGTGCTTTCACATATTTGTTAAGGTAGATGGCATCTGCCAACCCTAAAATAAGTATTAGTTTGTAAAACCAGAACATGTTTAAAAACAGAATATGTTTGAATAAAGTTTGAATTTAGGTTTTTCCATCTCCTGCAGGTATCCACTAGAGGTCTACACATCTGCTGTTCTCGGCTACATCAGCAAGTGTGTGGAGGATGTCACCACCACCAAGACTGTAACTTGATACCCGAACCAGAAACCCTGGCTGAATGCAGAGGTGCGTTCTCTGCTGAAAGTCAGGGATGCTGCCTTCAGGTCTGGTGACGCAGTAGAACTAAGGAGGGCTAGAAGAGAGCTGACTGCAGGAGTCAAAAAGGCAAAAGCTGCATATGCTCAGAAAATCCAGGGACACTTTTCGTCCCAGGATCCACAGAGCATGTGGAAGGGCATCAAGTGTATCACAGACTATAAAACCAAAGCTGCACAATGCCCCAAAGACCCCTCCCTGCCTGAGGTTCTCAACCAATTCTACGCCCGCTTTGAGAACCCTGACACCCCTCCCAGAACCAGACTCACACCTTCATCAAGAGAAGAGCCCCTCAGTGTGACACCAGAAGAAGTAAGGAGGACGCTGAGTAGCATCAACTCCCGGAAAGCTGCTGGCCCGGACAACATCCCCGGACGGGTGCTGAGAGAGTGCGCAGACCAGCTCTCGGATGTCCTGGTGTACATTTTCAACGCGTCCCTCATCCAGGCAGCTGTCCCTACCTGCATGAAGACCGCCACCATCATCCCGGTCCCCAAGAGCCCCACAGTGACAGGTCTGAATGACTATCGATAGTCACAAAGTGCCTCGAGAGACTGGTTCAGACCCACATCAAAGCCACCATCAATGTCACTGTGGATCCACATCAGTATGCATACAGGAAAAATAGATCCACAGAGGACGCCATCTCCTCCGTGGTCCACACTACCCTCACACACCTGGAGCAGAAGGATTCATATGTTCGTATGCTCTTTGTGGACTTCACCTCTGCCTTCAACACCATGATTCCTCAGACTCTGATAAATAAACTCTCCTCACTTGGACTGAGCTCTTCCCTCTGCAATTGGGTCCTGGACTTCCTGACCAACAGGCCGCAGTCTGTGAGGATTCACAACATATTCTCCCCCACCATTACCCTCAGCACTGGCTCCCCTCAGGGCTGTGTGCTGAGCACCCTCCTGTTAACACTGCTCACATATGACTGCTCGCCTATCCATCCAGGTTGTCATATTGTGAAGTTTGCGGACGACACAGTAGTGGTTGGATGCATCACAAAAAGTGATAAGTCCAGCTACAGGCAGGAGGTGGAACACCGGGAGGGCTGGTGCAGAGATAACAACCTCTGCATCAACATAAAGAAGACAAAGGAGATAATTGTGGACTTCAGAAGGGGTCAACATGCTCACCCGCCCCCCCCCCCCCTTCACATTGGTGGATCCGCTGTGGAAGTGGTCAGCAGCTACAGGTACTTGGGTGTGCACCTAAGTAACAACCTCACCTGGAGCAACAACACTTCCATTCTGGTCAGGAAGGCACACCAGCGGCTCTACTACCTAAGGAGTCTGTGGCATGGAAGATGCTCTGCTGCTGACAGGAAAGCTCTGCAGAGGGTGGTGAAGATCGCACAGAGGGTTGTTGGAGTCAGCCTCCCCAGCACCACAGACATTTACACCTCCACATGCAGGAAAAGGGCCACCTGCATCAGGAAGGATCCCACTCACCCAGCGCACTCACTTTTTGTCCCGCTCCCCTCAGGCAGGAGGCTGCGGAGCATCAAGCAGAACAACCCGTCTGAGAAACAGCTTCATTCCTGAAGCTGTGAGACTTTTGAACTCCACCTGAACAACCACTGCACTGACACTTTACATGGACAAAACACACTGAACACCTTCACATACCCGCACTGAGACACTTTACTCCCGTATATTTTCTGAATATTTAGTGTATTACATTCTATTTTATTTATTTAACTTCTTTTAACTTTATTTTATCAATTTTAATATTAGCTCTTGGGTGGAACTGGACCGTGAGAATACAATTTCGTTCCACCCCATGTACCATGTGTTGAAATGACAATAAAGTCTCCTTGAATCCTCCATATATTTATCACTTACCTTGTTGTCCCTTCCAGATGTCTGGGTTTCCCACGTTGACCCACCAGCCTGGATGATTTTCTTTATTACCCATTACTCTTTTGCTGATTCTTTACTCAGACATATTCTCGTGAGAATTTATCTCAGGAGAATCTCAGGAAAAGATATCTTTTAAACTCTCTTGAGAATTTACCTGCATATGTGTCAGAAGCCTTTATCAGATCTTGTAGATTTATGTCTGTGTGTTCATTTAAAGCCGATATTTTTTTATTTCTAGCTCTATTTACCTTGAACTTGCATAAAAACCATAAAAGTATATTTCCACTGATGTTGCATCATGTAGAAATTTATTCTTGCAAGCTAGTTTAAATTCAGTGAAAATTTCACGTAGAGCGCATATAGGAACATAATTTTTTTACATCTTGACACAACCTTTTAAATTCCAGCTCAACATTTGTTTGTAAAAACTGAATGCAATGATGTGGAGATGGCAAATGTCAATATTTTATTCGTGATATAACATAGATGACAAATCAAAAGTTTAATCTGAGTAAATGTAAGAATTTTAAGGAAAAATATGTTGATTCAAAGTTTCACAGAGTCAACAAATCCCCCCAAAAGTTGGGACAAGTAGCAATAAGTGGCTGGAAAAAGGAAATTGAGCATAAAATTAACAGCTGGAAGACCAAATAATACTAATTAGGTCAACTGACAACATGATTGGGTATTAAAAGAGCTTCTCAGAGTGTAAATGTCTCTCTGAAGCCAAGATGGTAAGAATATCAACAATTCCACCATTGTTGCGCAGAAAGATAGTGCAGCAATACCAGAATGGTGTTACCAAGCATAAAATAGCAAAGACTTTCAAGATATCATCATCAATCGTGCATAACATCATCAAAAGATTCAGAGAATCTGGAACAATTACTGTGCTTAAGGGTCAAGGCCGTAAAACTCTACTGCTCGTGATCTCCGGGCCCTTATAGGTCACTGCACCTAAAACAGGAATCCCACTGTCAAGGAAATAACAGAATGGGATCAGGAATACGTGCAGAAAGCATTGTCTGTTAACACAATCCACCGTGCAATCCGTCGTTGCCAGCTGAAACTCTACAGTGCAAAGAGGAAGCCGTTTCTAAGCAAGCTCCACAAGCTCAGATGTTTGCACTGGGCCAGAGGTCTTTTAAAATGGAGTGTGGCAAAATGAAAGACTGTTCTGTGGTCAGATGAGTAACGATTGGAAGTTCTTCATGTAACACTGTGACGCCATGTCATCCGGACCAAAGAGGACAAGGATAACCCAAGTTGTTATCAACGCTCTGTTCAGAAACCTGCATCACTGATGGTATGGGGTTGCATTAGTGCTTGTGGCATGGGCAGCTTGCATGTCTGGAAAGGCCCCATTAATGAAGGGAACATATAAAGGGTAATGAACATAAAAAGGTAATGCCAGACCACATTCTGCAGCAATCATAACATCATGGCTACATAGGAGAAGGATCCGGGTACTGAAATGGCCAGCCTGCAGTCAAGATCTTTTACCTATAGAGAACATTTGGCGCATCATAAAGAGGAAGGTGCGACAAAGAAGGCCCAAGAAGATTGAACAGTTAGAGGCCTGTATTAGACATGAATGGGAGAACATTCCTATTTCTAAACTTGAGAAACTGGTCTCTTCTGTCCCCATATGTCTGTTGAGTGTTGTAGGAAGAATGGGGGATGACACAGATTGGTAAACAATGGCATTGTCCCAACTTTTTTGGAATTTGTTGACGCCATGAAAGAACATGAAACAACATATTTTTGTTTAAAATGAAACATTCTCTCAGTTTAAACTTTTGATCTGTGATTTGTGTTCTATTCTGAATAAAATATTAGATGTTGGCACCTCCACATCATTGCACTCAGTTTTTATTCACAATTTGTTTAGTGTCCCAACTTTGGAATCTGGTTTGTATTTAAAAAGTTTGATGTAAATAATAAAATATCTGCTCTCGAAACTATATTACTCAAATCATTACTCCATTTCAGTAAACCCCACCCCCTACATTGAGCTAAAATATTCAATTTAGCTTTAATCTTACAAAACCTTCATGTTTTACATGTTTGTGTCCCCTACATAACTCTATAGCTAATTGTTTTCTCTGCAGCAACTTTGAAAAATGCACTCCTTGCCCAAGAATTCAGTTTAGATGTATTGCCATGTTTTAGGAAGATTGTACTTCTACCAACATTTTTTAAATTGTGATGAAAGTTTGATCAGTCCTTAGTTGGGTCTTCAGAGCATATGTTGTCGTTTTTTTTTGGCAACTTTCCACTTTAAACCTTGTCCCTTTGTGGTCAGGGACATGCTATGCAGTTGGACTTTATTTTCTATATCTTTGGAGTTTTATAGTAAATGAAAAGAATTAACTTTTGTAAAATTTTACTTGTAAAAAACTACGGAACCCAAACTATGACGTTGATTCCACCATTACACAACCCATTCTCCTCTAATTTAGCAGCACACGGTCTACCCCTGTTCTGGCTTAATTATTAGTTATATTTTATTGAACCTTTTGCAGCCTTCCGAATTTGTTTCATTTTATAGTTTTGTTATCCTCATAACTTTCGTTTTTTACGCATAATCCATTTGTAAGTAATTTTGTTTACTTGCTAGGTTAATGTTTTTCAGGTATTTGTTGGTTGTTCAGGTATGTGGTTTATTGACTGAATGCCTTTCTTCCAAGGTTTAAGTCATTTGCTAAAAAAAGCATACTTTACAGAGAAGTTTGCTTTTTTTATGATAAATGAGTCCAGAGTGTGATACTTGTATTGTGAATCTATTCCTGTATTCCTGTATGTCATTAACAAATATATATATATATATATATATATATATATATATATATATATATCATTCTCAAAAGAAGGACTTCAAGATAAAAATGGCCACCTGCCTGAGAGTAACTATAAAGTTTAGCCAAACCACAGCTTGGAGACAAGATTATTAGCTGGAAGAACAAAGAAAGAGTGCAGGAGAGGAAAACTTTGGTCTGTTTCTTTGCCACTCACACACTCATACAAGCTGCAGGGCACACAGGCTCAAATACGCAAATCTTTTTCCTGCCAAACTTCCTCTTACATCCCTCCAAATGTGACTCGTTTCTGACAGTCCTACATTTTCAACAGCACTACGATCACAGGCTGCTAAACCAAAGGATTTGGCAACGTGCTTCTTTTCTCCTCTGCCAACAGTGAAGATTTTTTGGATTGTTAGTGTGTTGCTCTATTTTTCTTTTTGTCAAATACAATCACTGGTTTGGTTCATTGGTTTTGTCTTAAACACAGGTCATATTTACCATCTGAATACCTATATGCTAATATGTACATTAGCTTGTGGGAGCAGGCTGTCTGAGTAAGAAGACAAGAATACTTTAGTATTGACTTTAGTTCATCTGTTCCTTGAGTGACCTTATTTTCAGAGAAAACTTATTTCACAGTTTATTTACAACCAAACAACAATGCATGCTAAAAAGCCATTTACTTACCTCTTATCTAAATTGTTTGGGTTCTGTTCTTGATTTGTTTTCCTTTTGAAATTTTAAATCTAAAAATATTTCAGCGTCATTTAGTGATAGAATGAAAAGTAATACAAGACTGAAATATGGTCTGAGTAAGAAAGCGCGATTGTGAAATAAGCCAGCATCTGAAATAGCTCTCATAAGCATTTGCTTGTAACTCAGCATTATCTGTCTGGCTGCCAAAAGTAAAATATGTAGATATCTTTCTGCATCACTACCACCTTTTTTATAATCCCTCTCTCCTTGTTTTTGTTTTTTCTGTAGTTTTTTTATATATCTGCTTCTCGCTTATGTCATTGTATCTTTTTTATCTGCTGACACCAAGAATCCCCTATTTTGCCACCTCCGCACCTATGAGGAATGTGTTGGCAGCCTCAGTAATTATCCCGCTGTTTTGAAGGAGCTGAGGCAAAAGGGGCAACCTCAGAGTGCAGTAAGCCCCGCTGACTGAAATTGCTCAGATACCTAAGGAGGGGAATGAGGACAGAGTGAAGTAAAATAAACTAAAGATGATTTTTCCAACATGATTAAAAATACTGAAAACCTCATCTTCATCATCCTCCAGCTAGTAAAGCAGTTAGAAATATGAAAAAATAATAAAAAAAAGCTTTGATTTGATCGCATCGTTTAAACAAGATAACTTATACACACAGCTTTGTCAGCGTTTAACTGCCATGACTTTCTGATACAGCACACATTTGAGTTTCACATGTAGACCCTAGGTAGCCAGTTAATAAGGAGAGATGTGCTGAAAAACAAAAGTATAAAAATTGAAAAATACTGAACTTCAAACTTTTTTTAAGGGGTCAGCATTATTCTGGACAGACAGCAGCTGCTTACCTTTGTGTAACAGCCGAGAACGAGCAGGAAGTAGTTCTCTCTGAAGATGAAATGTTTTGACCCAAATCTTTGTTTCAAATTTATGTTATAAATGTTATCTCAGATATAAATTAAAATATTTAAAAAACACAAAAAAAATCTTAAGATTTCTTTCCTACATTGTTCTCCCTTAAAAAAATACAAAAAAGGGCACCTGTTGGCTCAGTGGTAAAAAAGCACACCTTAAATAGAGGGTATAGCCCTCGATGGAGCTTTCCCAGGTCTAATTCCCTGGTCTGTTTACTGCAAGTCCTCCCCTTCTCTTTATGACTTTTTTCATGTCAGGCCAAAAATGAACAATATTAGTTTTCCTATAATGCAAAGGATTTGAAAATTAACTTAAGAAAGCTAAAGAATTTTTTTTTGTGATTTAACAGTACAAAGAAAGCAAAGGAGTTTGTAAAAGAGGACACACTGTATAGTCGCCACAGCACATTTTTAAATTAGCTCGTGTCAGTGGCCACAATTAATTCACATTAAACGTGTTAAACTGAGATTTGGGAAAAAAAAGTTTGAGTGCAGCCTTGGAGAGTTTGATCACTAGAGTAGATGGGTTTGAAAAAAAAAAAAAACATTATTAAAAGGTACATTAGCTGCCATGTGAATACAGACAGAGTCAATTGGTTCTTCGGAAAAATTAAAAAGGGTGTCTGTCTGAGGCTGCTGATGCACCACTGGACTATACTGAAAGACTTTGGTCTCACGTTAAAACAAAAAAATATATAAATGAGTAATAGCCTGGGGGTAAATATTCTTTATTGCAGTCAAACAGCCACATTCCAGATATTATAGGGAGAGGACTGTTGGAAACCTCTTCAGTTATATTACTAAAGGACAAAAACTCCTGTTTGTTATGTCTTTACATAAATCCCTCTTTAACTGACTTTGTAGAGGTGTTTGCATACTTAATCCTTCCATACTCAAGTAACTCTCCCTGTTTTTTTATAAGAAGTTATCAAATAGTATATGTGCTGTCAAAACATATGTGAAAATATACCCATGGCCTCTCCAAACCCCTGTGCATGTACGCTTTTCATAGCTCATCAAGTTAAACAGAAAATTACAAATAATTATTTGTGACAACAGGACATTTTTTTTTTCTTTCTTTGAAATGTGGTTTAGTCAAATTTATAGATACATTCATAGTTGCATTACAGAATGATGCATACTTAATCAATTTTAACCAATTTTACCCCCAAACAAATAAAGTTCAAACAACGCGCTTTTGAAAGTGTTACTTTGCACATAATTTCCAACCTGCAAACATGTTAAAAAAAAACATGTGTGGGGGTTTCAATTCAAAAACTCTGAGTTTTTTTTAACCAATCAAGTAATGAAAGAAAAAATGCTTTGAATAATCAGTTTATCCTCATAGTAAGAGAATCCAGGTGAGGGACATTTCTGTACATAGGAATATGCTCTCTTTGGCCAAAAATGCTGAAAAGAAATTCTGGCCAAGGGCATTTGTATATCTTTGCAAATACAGCCAGAAAGAATTATCCAAACTCAAATATCATGTTTCTTTTATGCTTTTTTTCTGATCACTCTGAGCCGATCACACCAAGCCTCTAAAGCCTATAGGGCTTTTTTTTGTTATGAGTCACAATGTTATTATTGTAAAATCATACTACAAACCCTTTTGTCTCCTCCTCCTCCCCCAGCCTCATCACAAATGCCAGCGCTTCTCTTTGACAGCCGGCGAAATACATTTTACATTTAAACTGTAACCTTAAAAAAAATCATCTTATTCGGTTGGTTACCAGTAACTACATAAAATATTTTGTGGTGTGCATGTGCTTCTCCTCAGCTAGAATCCTTACTCCATAGAGAGCTTTGTTCATAATAATATATTTAAACAAGGGACCTGAGGAGGACGGAATTTGGCATAACAAAAGCGCAGCCATGACACCAGTAAAACCATGCCTCCTTTTAAATATATAAGTCCTAAACCAGTTGTGCTGAACCCAAGATACAGATATGCTAATACTTTGAACAATTAATCAACAAGATTTCACCAGGAAAGTTTTGTTCATGTCTGAGCCTTAGAACTGTCACCACCAATCATGTACAATGGGTAGCAGGCTGCATTCTTGATTTGCCCCAGATGACCATTGTGAGACCCTGCAGAGACCATCCATTTCAGTGGTGATTTTTAAAAATTTGTTTTGATTGAGTCTAAGTCCACAGTGAGAGGGACTGAAAGTAGCATCTCCAAAAAAAAAAAAAAATTAATAAAGTCTCCATGTTTAAGCTGAATCAGAAAAATATAACTCAAGAGTAGCATTGCATTTGATAAACTAATGATTCATTTTACATTTAATGCAAAAAAATAAAAAATAAAAAATACCAGTATGGTGAAATTAGACAATTATTTACTTAAACTTTGTAAACCTTAAAATAATACAATCCCTGTTGCAGGAGATATTGCTTTGAGGCTCGTTAGCTGTAAGTCTTGTATACAATAAATCATAAGAATGGGCAAGATTATGCAGAATGTAAAGCTTTAGAGCTCCAACATGTCCTTTAACTTCCAAATGTACAGTACTTTATTTCTGCAAAGCATTTCAGAGCTACTATATGGGACTCAATTGTGTTCAGATTGTTGTCTGCAATCTGCACTGTTTAATAAAAAAACAAGAAACATGCCTCCACAGCTATTAAGCACAGTCAATTATGGCCCACCATAGTGTTGAAGTGAACGGAAAATCCAGAATAACACTGAACGAGAAATTGATTAAAGTAAATACAGAAACATATTGAAGGTAAACACATGAATTGCACTGCAAAAAAGTTGTCTAAAACACACATTGATATCATTATAAATACTATTGTCCAAACATCTTCTGGGAGAACAGGTTACCTTCAAATCAATTAAAAATGCATGCTAATTACTTTGGATGCCAAAGTAATTTCACGCTGATATGCATAATTAATACGTAAGAAATCTGCACAAAGAAAACCTCTAAGCAATACATATGAGAAGGAGAATAGAACATTCTCTAGTTGAGGGCATAGTTAGCATTTCAAAATAAAAGCACTCAACCAGTGATGATCACGATAAATACTTCATGTGGTCCACCGAGAAACATAATATCCAGCCCGTCCATGAAAGATGCAACCTGTGTATATAGTAAATTCTAGGATATTACCTTACCTTTGGGTCTGTTATTGGCAACTGTGTGTTGAAAGGTACAAGGTTTGGCTTTCTCCCGGGGGTCAGCTGCTTCCCTCATGCCTGCCTTGGCAGCACCCTCACCATCTGTACCTGCAACTGCAATATGCACAGTAAGGGGATATGGATTAGTGCTTCAACCATTACACGTGGGCGCTGTCTTTTTTCACCTATGTCATGTTAAGTGTGATGTAGAGGGTAGGCTTAACAGTGTTGTGTTCCTTATCATCTGCAAGGGAATTTCCTGTAGCCTAGCCCTCGGGGTTTCAACAAAATGCTATTGAGTCAACAGAGCTATAATATTATGAATAAACTCTATCATATCAGCTCTGACTATAAACTCCTGGAGGTGTGCAGGAAGTATATATCACAGCCTCATTTTTGGGCAGAGCAGCACAGCCTTCAGCTAAAGTTGTACACCTGTTAGGAAGCAGAAGGTAAATCAAATGAAGCTAAATATAATAGAGATCTCATTCTAAATATAATAGAATGAGATTTATATATAGTAAGAAGTGTAGGGGATGCTGAATGTCCAATGAAAGACATACACCTCACCAAAATCTGCACTGCTTTGTTGATTTGATGCAGACACTTCTACTTCTGTTTCTCTGTTCTGCATCAGAAGTTAAGTCGGAAGGCTCGGTGTGTAACTCATTTTGCCGCTGGACAATAATCCCCTCATTATGAAAACATTTTAAAACATTTATTTTACCAAGTCATCCAACTCCGTAAGCTACAACAGCAAAGCAGAGTCACAGTGTTAGCACCTACACTAGACTGGTGCAAAGTTTCTACATGTGCGCGATTGTGGGACAGTTGGGTGGGTTGGTTGGGGATAACAAGGGTCCAAAAAGCTCTGCTGACTGATTTAAAAGTAACTTTTGCTTTGATGTTTTGGGTTTAAAGTGCTGAGTTTAAAGTCAAACAGTTCAACAGTGGATACTTAGGCCATCTGTTCAATGGCATAAAAGGTTAATTTAATTAGACAAAAAAATGCTGAGGAGAAACTGTTTTAAGTTGAAGAATGGATACTCAGGTCAAATTAACAGCAAACCTCAGATGTTGTGAAATTAAATCAATAAAAAGTCCATTAAAAGAGAATGTGATTAAATGCATAAATAAAGGCAACTTTTACAAATCGAAAGCTCAAACTAGTATTTAAAGCTAGAAATGCTACTTACCAACATGAAACTGTTGACATTTTAGTTATTCACAGCCTTGCAATTGGTAAAACAGTAACAACATCCATCATATGATGTCCTTGCTTTTTATTGTTGACTATTGCTAATATTAGTAGCATGTTTATAGAAAGCATACTGTTTAAACTAGTTATTAGTCACATATAGGCTAAATAGTACTTTGGAAAAACAAGCAATATTTCATTTTAGCTGGGGGGTTTTATGTCCTTTTCTGACCCTGCACTAGTAATCTTTTTTTTTTTTGTTACCATCACTACTATTTTTGTAGTAGAGTAAAGTTTATTTTGGACAACGGTCAGTAGAGCTCAGTGTTTCTCCTTTTTGTCCAGAGGTATTATACCTTTGAGTACATTGCAGAGCAAGGTGTAGTTCATTTTTTGGTTGTTGTTTTCAAACCTGCTGAGGATAATTGTAGCTAAATTAACATGCACTTGTGATGTTTGGGACTTCTTTACTATATGCCAGAGACTCATTGTATGATTGGTTGAGAAAGGGTCAACTGATACTGCTTCCAAACAAAGTGGGGAACATTCATGCATTTGTAAGAATAGTTACAAAAAAGGTAAGCTTCAAATGGTAAACTTGGTCTCGGTAGTACAAGAGCAAGATGCAAAGTATAAATCTACCAGGAGGAAAACCTTGCATATGTGTGTCTGTGTGTCTTTGTGTGTCAGTAAGACATTGCTGATTTATTACCTGTAGTAGCCAGCTGGTTGTCGGCCTTCACTTCCTCACAGCTAACACTGTGGGAGTTGGACTGGCTGTCCAGGCCAAATGTTTCAAGGCCCAGTGCTGATTTTTGATCTCCTGAACAGATGGAGGAGAACTCATGAGGCACTTTTTCCACTCTCCTCTTGTGAGAAACGACACTGTCTTGGCATTGATTCGGTGAGAGGGTGAGACCTCTTTTTGCTTCTGTGGTTCTGGTCCTGGGATTCCCATGACCGACTTCACCCAGAGATAAAGGGATCTCTGGGGGCTGAAGAGCTGGAAAGTCAGCCAGAAGGTCATAGGCTCTCTGCTGTACTGGTGATTTGTCAGTTGTGGAATTTGCGTGGAGCTCTTTGCTTTGGATTGGAGCGGGCAGAGGAGCACTCACGCCACTTGCCAAAGTGGCAGAGGGGGCATGGAACGAGAAGGGAATGTCCCACTGGCTATGCACCTTCCTCGAGTTGGAAGATTTAGTGGGGCATGGTGGAATGCCAGCCTTGTTGGGCAATAGTTGAGGAAATTCTGTTTCTGTGTCAAACAGGAAACCCTGCTCCATGTCAGAGCCACTCCTTTCAGGAATGTTTGGACTCCCTGTTTTGTCACCATCATATATGCCAATCTCTGAAACAGTCTTGCTGCTATCAGAAGCATCAATTTGTACCCCAAGCAGAGTGACTTTACCAGAATTAGGGTCAAAAAGTATCTTTGCCTCTTGTTCACTTTTACATAAATCCTGGTTTTGTTTAGAAGGAAAGGGTTTGGAATGATATTGTGTATACTTTTTTTGTTCATTGCTCGTTGGAGGAACCCACAACTTTTTGACCGGGTTTCTTCCACTCTTCAATTTATCTTTGGCACATTTTACCTGAAATGACAGAGATTTTAAAATAAAGAAATTTCACCTGCTATATTCTAATTGAACACATATTGCTATAATTACAATATAGCCAATATATGAGTTATCTTAATAACTTTTTGCTGTTTTATTCTCATATTTTTCTTGGTATTTTTTAGTTCCCCTTGTGATGCTCATTACCTGTGCAGGTTCGACAACAGTGAGATGTCTGCAGCCAGAGACATAGGGGCAAGGGAGATTGAACTCAGTGTGGTGTTGTCTCTTGTCCTTCTCATGCTGGTGTCCCAGAACTGAATACTTTGAGTTTTGCTGTCTTTCAACAGACCTACATAAAAAAAAGGAAACAAAAAAGACATATAATACTATTTTAGTTGTTTTTTTAAAACACTTTATAGTGCCTTCTAAAAGTATTCAGGCAGGGTGCACCCTAGAAAGGTCACCAGTTCATTGCAGGGCAACACAGACTAACTCAGGACAAACAACCACATATACACACACACACACACACACACACACACACACACATGCACACGCTCAGATTTAAAGATAATTTAGGGAGATAAAATTAACCTATTAAGAGTCATATATGTTGTTTTGAAGCCAGAGTACCAAGAAAGAAACCCATCCATTCACTGGGAGTTCATACACACTTCTTGAAGACAGATCACAGGCTGCAATTTGAATCCTCAATTTTATGCTGCAAGACAAGAGTGCTACCAAAACCACCAATGTGCAGCTCAAAATCTATACAATACAAAATGATATTTGTAAAAAAAAAAATAATAATAATAAAAAAACATACCAATGAACTGGTGTCAATGTAAATATTATCTAAAAAATTAGAAACAAATTCTGATTTTACAAGCCAGGTGATATTGGTTAAAACATCGGATCTTAGTAGTGGCAATAGTTTGGAATCATCTCTTGTTTTCTTAATATATTTCAGAAACATTTAAAAAGATCTAGATGGATATTTCTTTAACTTTCAGATATTTTGTATTAGGAGTTAGCAGCTTATCTACATAATTACATAATAATGTGGCTACATTATTATTTTCTAGAAATTATTGTGTCACAGAAAGGTTTATAAACTCAAATTTAGATTATTATTTGCTAGTGGGAGTTAGTGACTTAACCTTTAAAACTATTATGTATTCATCATGAGCCAATAATAAACTATGAGTTCAGTGTGATTTCTATGCTTTCCTATAACTGTTTTGGCCTTTATTAGGATAGGTTAAAGAACCAATATTATGGGATCTTCGGGCTTTCTTACTGGCAGCATTTTATTATTACAAACTGTTTGTAATAATATTATTAAACAATTACCAAAATTAACTGTTTATATTTGCATTTTTGAAATAGTTGTTTCCCTCAGTTAAAATTGTTTTACTCACAGTTATAAAAAATAAAGAAATAAATAGCAATGACATTTTAAATTTGTTGAAAATTATTTTTATTAGACACTGTAAATACTGAACACTGGACCCATAAATTAGCAGTGCTCATTTTCAATCTACTAATACGGTTATTACTATTACCATCATTCTTCTCCTCTTTCATTTTATGTCTTTGTTCACCTTAATAATCTCCTTCAGGACATAATTAAATCTTGGAATAAAAGGTTGTACTACTGCAAAAATAAAATAAAAAAAATGATATAGGCTGGGCTCAAAATATATTTTATTTTTCTTTGCAACACTTTTAGACAAATTGTAAAATATTGTTTAAACACCTGTAATTTCCAAAACACAACCTGACATAAATAGGAGTTACTTATTTTTACTTTTGCTTTACTTGCAATATTTACATTTAATAAAGCAGGTTTTTCATATGATCATTGGTCATTTAAAAGTCCTTTATTGTATACTGGACTGTGACCCTAATTCACATCAACCCAAGTCAGAAAGAAAACAATGAAACTATTGTTTAGCCCACCTGTAGCTTGGTCTCAAAATCAGTACCATACTTTAAAACTGTATGATTGCTTTATGATTTTTTCATATTAACAAACATATGTCTTTACTGATAAAGTAGCAATATTCATATAAATGCGCATTGGATGGCTCACCTGTGATCCAAGTGATAAACAAAGAGAAAAGGAAGATCAGTTTAGGGTGGTTTGTCTTTCTTTCAATACAGCATCTTTACACCTGTGTCAGGTCATTGTGTTTGCTCCTCCTCTGCTCTTTATAAATATAAACATGTGTGTATAAGTGGGGCTGTGATCATCATGAACACAACTACATATACATAATTAGCCAACGTCTTTCTTTTTGCATACTGTTTTTAACTTGTCATTCTCCAAGACATTTTTAATCTAGCTTTTCCAAATTGTGAAATTTCAAAATTCTAAATACTGGATTCACAGAAATTGATTTTTGAATTGCACTTTTAACTCAAATGGGTTTAAACTGAAACCAAATCCATTGTCATTATACAGCGCCTCTATATACAATTCTTTATTAACTCCTATTTCACTACTATAGGTTAGAAATCAGACATAGGTTAAAATTTCTATTCATCCTTCCAGCTATATGAACACCAGGACCAACAGTCTAGACTACTTATTGTGAAAAGCTAATAACACATGTAAAAGCATGTTGTATGCTGCATCACAAATCAAGTCAAAGACAACATAAAACATCTGTCAATTTTTTTTTAGATTTTGTTAACTATATTGGTAATATAAATTTTAAATTAATGTTCCGGTTTAATTTGTCTAATTCTAAAGCTAGAAACCAATGGGATGAGTTTCAGATAGGGGTACAATAATACATAAACCAGCCAATTTATTGGTTATTGTTGACTAACCTGTCCTTGGTGAAACTAATTCTATCCGTAGGTTTGAAAAGAAGTCACAAAATCCGAAAAGTACAGCTAAAAAACTGCCATTGGTAAACCCCTAGTATCATATATGATTTTTATAAAAATAAAACAGTAAAAATCCCTAGGAAGGCAAATTGAAAAAAAAAAACCTGACTAATTTACTTTGACATTATCCTCAGGTCGCATATTCTACTGAGATGCACAAGAATTCATTTCCATAATTAAGGTTAGTGAAAACCATTGAGTGGCCCAAATACCTTCCTCTGGAGCAAATGAAATGATTACCCCTATAAGAGCAAAATGATACAGCTGCCAGAGCATCGTTTAGGAAGATTTAGCTCCCCAAAAAAAAACTATCGCATTGTGTGAAAGATCAACTGTCAACCGACAGTGAGAATGCAACACATAACTAAGAAACCACATAAAGACAGAGGAATGACAAAGGTATTCACATCCCTTCAACATTTTATATTGAACCTGCAACACCCTAACAACTTTAACTAAAGCACAAAAAATTGCCTCTGAATATAACCTGTAGAAGATTCATAAAAACAGAAAGTCGTAGATTATTATTATTAGTATTATTTTAAAGTTCATAACTACAACCAATAACACACCAAACGGATCAGTTTAGAGTAGGGTTAAGTTATCCCAAAGCATCAAATATATTCTGCATTCTCCAATCCATTTACAAAAAAAAAAAAAAAAAAAAAAAAAAAAAAAAA
>JAVLVB010001216.1:3534871-3555884 GCA_032876305.1 Orestias chungarensis | reverse complement strand
AACATTAACGGATGAAAAAAAAATGTTTAAAGAGAAATCTGAAATCATATTTGCAGCTTCCCACAAGGAGGAATGGTAAATCTATCTTTCAACATACAAAATTTGTGTGGATAGAAAATTGTACTAGAGATGCCCAATAGTGGCAGCATGATGCCACCATTTCTTTGGAAAGGACAAAGGAACGTGTAAGAGCTGATCGGATGATGGGGGAGTATGAGCAAGTGAGCAAAGGGAAAAAAGAAAAATTAACTTTTTAGAGGATGCAACATGTTAGACTGGGAGAGAGGTTGTCTTTTTGACAATGTAATGACTATAAAAACATAATGTCATAAGCTCAACTGAGACTTACCCGTTACTCTGGTACTCAGACAAAACTTCACCCGCATCCCCTGGCCTGTGTGGGGAACCATGACCTCTCCCCGTCAGGTGGGTGGTTCTGCTCCAAATGATTTGACACACCTGATCAAAGTCATCTTTGGGCGTGTTTGAATGAATCCACGTCCAGCGCGGAAACGGAGTGAGGGCGCAAAAGCGTGGCTTCATTATAAGTGGCTTCCAAATATCTTTAAGCATCACTGTTTTTTTGTGGGGTGTTGCTCTTTTTTAATAAAAAACAACAAAGAACAAACGTACATCGTCCCTTTTAAATTCACAACGTACGGTGGGTGCGTTCTTGCTGCCATGGAAACCATCCACACGTGCGCGCAACCACAATTCTGCGACAGTTAAACGTATGGTTAACACTACATTCAGATGAACTGACGTTGGATTTCAGCTGGAATGTCCTTGGGAATAAATCCTTCCCACGATGCAATGGGACATCCTAAACAGGGAACTTCACTTGAACCAGATGCAACTTAATTCAAGTTAATTACACGTAATAAACTGTATTGATAGACGCAATGGCTCCAAAGTCCCGTCTTAACAAATCAAAACAAGGTGAACTGAATGTATTATTATTATTATTATTATTATTATTATTATTATTATTATTATTATTATTATTATTATTATTATTATTATCATTTTTATGTAAAATTCAGCAATGTTGAGAATTGTCCTTGACGTTATTATGTAGTTTTTATTATCTATAACACTTTCTGAACTGGGGCGAATGGGATCTTAAAGGAGAAAACTCAAGAGGAGTTAGAAAGAGAGAGAGGGAGAGGTGGAGAGAGTGAGGCGGGTGCGCAAACGCAGAGGAGAGATATAGGCGCGCACATTGAAGCGCAGGTCTGCAGTCTGAGTCCTGGCGTCGCGCAGACCCGAGACAACGTGTCGTGACCGCTCGCTGCTTATACGCGCTGGGATTTACCACAGACAGACCTGCAGCATCCCTCCAATCACTGACTGTACACGCTCCCAAGGCTTGGTGGGTGGGAGGTCGGGAACTTCTCCTAAACCTCTGTCGAGGAACGGAAGATATTCAAGGGATCCTCGGATGAAATTTCTTGACGGCAGCTTCGTCTCTGTCTCACGACAAGTGACTGAGATGTGGAATTACTGGAGGTAAAGATCGTTTCTCTCTCAAGAAAACGAGAAAGAAATCTGTTGGATTTGGTACTATCAGTTCTGGAGCTGAGGAGAGATTTTGGGTGGTTTTATTATTTTATTTTTTTTTGGGAGGTAGTGGGCAAATCAAAAGTCAGTTGTCTCTCTCTTCCCCTCTCCACTCCTATGGTTTGCCTTTTAGGTGTGAAATCTATCTGATCAGAGAGAGACTCTGAACCCCTCTGGTCCCCCGCATGACATGGTTCAGTCCAGCTGTGAGATCCGAGCCTCCTCCATGCATTGGGATTTTTCTCAGCTCCTACACCAAGTGAATCTCCCTTTTCTGAGCATCTGAGAACTCATCGCGCTTACCAGGACAAAAAAAAGACCCCTGCCATGATCGTCACTTCAAATCGGGAAGGAGCTCCGGGACCTGTAAGGAGAGCTGGATCCGTTTGCAACAAGGGAGATGATGGGATTTTAGCTGTGATGAAAGCAGCAGCCGGGGTGCGCTGCCGTTGGAACCGTTTGCTGCTCCTCTACTTGGCGATGCTGAGGCTGGTTGCCACAGCTGAGGGTGAGTTACATCCCCCCTCTCCCCCCCACCTCCGCTCCCCCCATCTCTCCCCCGACCTTTCCAGCTGAAGACGTGTAAAAATGCAGCAGGCTTTACCCTCCCCGCACACTCCGCCGCCAACTCTTTCCTCCACCTCATCAGTTCTTGCTTGGCCGCATGCAAATCAGTGAGCGAGCAACACAGAAGCGCCTCAAAACTGGTGGTTTCGGGAGATCAGCCTCGTTGTGATGTCGCTGTTCAGCCACGCAAACTTCTGGCAAAAAAAGATAGCTGGTTAAAGTGCGGCTATTTACGGGGAGGGAGCCATTCTTGAGTCACCTGATTCCATAACTGTTCCAGTTAAAATACTAAATGGTTATTGTCTATATTTTTCTCTTCGCGTGCTAAACACAAGGACTGATAATACAGCGTTTATTTCCCTTTTGGTAAAACTAAATGTGTTGAGCTGGAAAAGAGAGAGGCTGATTACTGTGCTGTTTCGGGTCGGATAACCTTTATGCGCGCGCGTGTGTGTGTGTGTGTGTGTGTGTGTGTGTGTGTGTGTGTGTGTGTGTGTGTGTGTGTGTGTGTGTGTGTGTGTGTGTGTGTGTGCAGAGAGAAAAATATTTCTCTTTATCTCTAAACTCGCAGATGATGTTGCGTAGAGTTTCATTTAATCTCTGTCTGTTTAGGTTGGGCTGTCCTGCGCTCTTGTGCGCAGTTATTAAACAAAACCTTGCAGAGTTTGAACATTCAACAGATTGTCATTCCTGTTCATCTACTTCCAGTCGCTGAGGCTGCGCTGCCCCAAAGGTTATGCTCAACCAAATCAGTAAAAAAATAATATTTGGACTCGTCTTAAAAAAAAACAACACAAAAAAAAAGATTCTCCCGCGTAGGATTTTAATTTATTGGAATACAAACAAACAAGAAAAGTTAAGAATACGTCCACTGCCAAAATGTGAGTGTGACAGTGACTCACGAGTGCGTCTTCTCCCACTCTCCTTAGCTCTAGGCTAGGACAGCTCATAACTCTCGAGTGAGTAGAGGAAACTAGCACCTTTCAGACATTAAAAGATCTGTGAGTGTAATTCAGAAGCCTGAATTTTCCACTTCTTGATCAAACACATGTTTGAATGAACGAATGAGTCAATCCTAGTCCACCTATACGGTTTTATTTACACCTAGGGAACATTTATTACCCTTGTTTTCAGGTTTGCAGCCAATAAAGCAACTCCAACTTATTACACCCGTTTTCCTCTTCTTTTTTTTTTTTACCTTCTTTTGAAGAGGAAAATAGACTTGCAACATCGTGTCTTTGAGTGGATGCAGTAAACCGGCTTTAATGTTACACTTTTCTGGTGCTGATGAGGTCTGGTGCTGCTGCAGCCACCAGCAGTTGCCCCTTCCTCCCATTGAGTGGCACCACAGTCTCGCACTATACCTTGAGAGAGAATAGAATGGGATCTGAAGTTCATGGGGTATCTTGGTCACTTCTTTAATCCAAAGAAAGATTTATAAATCCAGTAACTGATGTACTACTGTAGTCAAATGTATTCCAGACATTTTTTTATGCTTGCAATGTTCAACTCGACCTTCTTTGATCCGTCTTCCTGTGACAGCACGGTTCTGACAATTTATAAAAATATAAATATTTGAATAGATCTCTCCCACAAAACCCTCGTTTTCCAGTAAGCAACATACAAAACACCAATATGTAAGTTGTGTGAGTCTGTGTGTGGGGGGAAAGGGGTGGGTGCGGTGCTAAAGATGATGTCTGGATCCTTGGAATAAGTAAAGCAGCTTTTTAATTAAATTAAACGATCCAATTTACCTGTTGATTCGCAAATACAACCTCATGCATGGTGGTTAAATTGCGCTTGATTTTGCCTTGAATTAGCTAATTAGTTTTGCTGTATTAACCAAAGGGGAGTTCCAGGAGTGTCCGAAGGTGGCTGACATTTTAAACTCCCTGGAGAGAGACAGGAAGAGAATAGAATTTCAGATCAGCACCACGGACAGCTCCTCAAGCAACAACTCTGCAGCAGCAGGAGGTAAATCAGTGGATGGGCAACAGACCTCTTGATCTAATGCAATATCTTATTTTTTAACAACTTTTGACAAACAAGAACCTTTTTCTGACACAATTACTAACCTATTTTTAAAGTTTTAATTTAGTAAACCTACCTTAATTTGACTGCTCTGGAAGCAAATTCATTACAAAGAGAAACCACAGTTTGGTGTGTAATGCTGGCAAACAAATAGAGACGGATTTTGTACTTAGCTTGTTAGATTATAAAGTCCATTTTTATTCCGTCAGAGAAATGAATCTAGCATTACTATATTTAATCTTTTAAGTGAGCTTAAATTGGCTTTAGGTAGCAATGTTATTAATGTGTTAAAAGGAATATAATCCATCATAACGGCAGCTATACATCCATAAATTAAAACCTGCCTGTTTCAGACTTTGTTGGTTTTATTTTGAGATGGGGAAAAAAACTGTTAAGTGACCCAAATATATGACCAAAACCTTTGATAAAAATAAGAAAAATTTATTATAATAATTTCACACTTAGTCCTTTAAATTATCAACCACATTTATCAATAATTAGACATGTAATGTGGATGTTAACTAATCTTTTAACTCTTTCAGTGGACTTCAAAAACAAGAGTAAGATGAGAAGTTTAGAGATTTAGTATGGAGATCATCTAATGGGCAGCAAAATGGTGTGGAGTTCAACCGTAAGCATTGTGTGGGGTGTTTGGGCCTAATTGTTTGAATATGTCTTGGAATCAAAAAGTTGTTTCTGCCTGCCCCCTTCAGCTTCCTCCTGTATCCTGTTAGGGCAGCTCCATGTGTTGTCAAGATAGTTTAACCCCGGAATGCCTAGACTCTGTATCAGTCTACAAAGGTCTGCACATTTGTGGTACCAGTCAGTATGACTGACTGAAATGATCATCTAATGTTAAAAGTTGTTTCACTGTCAACATTGGCACTCATGTCTCAGCTTCTTCCAGTTCATGATGATCAATTTTGTTTAACCCAAAGGAGACAGTATTTGTAAAATAGCTTAAACTTTGATTGCCCTAGCAGGATAACCCGTCCTCCAAATGTGTCAAAATTACTCAAGCAGACTGCAATTGAACTTTTGTGAACAGCAGGTCTGCTAATGTCGAAGATATCCTGTCTTGTTTGGATACAAAACATAAAACTTACCCATGAATCCTTAATGACTATAGAACTGTTGCTCTAACATCTAACATTATAAAAGCCCAGCAATCACTTCCCTTGACCCACCAGAAGCAAGAAAAAAAACAACTTTATGAACCCTGGCATCTTGCATATATATATTTTTTTCATTTAATAGAGTTAAGCCTAATCTAGTATGTCGAAAACTCAAATAGACACATTTGAAGGCCATAAAAATCTCCTGGATCATGGCTACCAGACGAACAGGCCACATTTTTTAAGACTGAAAGGTTGTGTCCCTTACCAGCTGGTGTGCAGCATGGTAGCACCACAGGGAGCTATACTATTACCATTCCCTATTCACTCTGTACACCTCAGCCTTTCATTACAATTTAGAGATTCTCAGATCACTTAACAGTCATAAGTTGTGTCAGAAGCGGGTAAGAATCAGATTACAAAATAACTGGTGGACTTGGTGCCACATTGTGGCATGATGTGGAAATTTTGTTTTATCTTAAATGTAAGAGCAAATTAGAAGACTTTCAGGTTATACCATATAGCATTTCTTTAATGAAAGCACAAGTGTTTAGAAAGTTCAAAACAAAAAACGTTAGAGTCAACCAAAATCACCTGCTTCAACAATAAGTCTCTGGAGTCCAAGACCTTTTTTTATGATATTTTGTAAGACAGTCAGCAACATTTTTTATATGTTAAAGTGTGGCTATGTATGCATATTTGTATAATTTGCCTTGTGTCAGTCGCACATTTAGTTCTACTGACTAGTTCTACTTCTCTGTGTACCCATATGCTATATTTCTTGGTTCCTTTCTTCATTCTTCCCAAAATGAATTGATGCTTTTCATTGGAAGTAAACCTTTGAACAGCAGTGTAAATACTGGCTAAGATCTCATGAAAATAGTAATTTGAGTGTTCTCGGTTCTGATCAGCACTTGTAGCTCGCTTAACCCTATAATCTTGTCCCATTTGGCTTGTCTTTCTGCTGCCACACTTCCTCTTTGCTTGTTCCCCATTTTTTATTCATTGCATCCGCTAAAATCACCTAATGTGACCTCTCTCCCCCTTTTTCTCCAATCTTTTTCAACTTAAAGCGTACTTACTAAAAACGGAGAACTATTGCTAGTGCTAATTAGATGGGTAATGCCATATAGTTGAATTCCTTTAGCAAAAGAGAAAAAAATTGCTGCTTTCAAAATATATATTGATAAAAAAAAAAAAAAGTTACCAGTAGAGGACACCGAAACACATGGAAAAAGAATAAGAGGCAGAGAAAAGAGGGTATTCTTGATGATGAGTGATAATCTTCCAGCAGCCGAGAGGTAATTTGACCTCCGTGTTTTGGTGCCCACCCGCCCTCCCCCAAACATCAATTTGGAGAGCTTATTTTCTTATCAGGCAACAAGCAGACACATATTTTAACAACTAACAGCTTGTAAGTTTGCTTTTGGGCTGATGTATGAGTGTGGTTGGATGGTTTTCTGAGTTGCCACCTCCATTTACTGAGAGACAATTAGATGAAACTGTGAACAATGAGGGTGTAAGTTAAAGAAAAATGCTAAGAAAAATAAAACAACACTCCAAGAGAACCAATAGAGCTTTTGGAATTCCTCTTGCACAACTTAGTTTAACCATCCAGCTAGCTTATGTGTTAGTTCTTTCCTGTCTTCTTATGAAAGCTTCCTACTCCATAGAATGATCTCACCAGGTTCCCCCTCCTACTAAATCTTTTCACTCCGGTGATTCATTCCGTCATCTTTCTCCAGATGGTCAGAGCTCTGAAGCTGCACCTCATCATAGTGATCACAGCCCCATATTGGCACAGACACACACCCGCACACACAGATAATGACACCCACTAGGATAAAATATATCAAAAAAGCTGGGTGTAAATCCAGCTTTACCAGTTGAAAAAATGAATTGCACCTAATGCTTAGAAAGAGAAGCATTAATATAAGAATAATTAAAGTTCAATGGTGACTGTAATTTAAAAAAATAAATAAAAAAACACTTGCTAATTTACTCTTTAAACATAAACCATATTAAATGATATAATAGCTATCTATACATCTGCAGGACTCTGTTTGAAACATTCACTTTTAATCTAAAACAACCTAAGAATGTCTTTGTTGTTGTCAACTTTATTTTCCGAGAAAATGCAAAAGAGGCTTCTGCACTGTTCTTGCTTTGGATTAGATTCACAATAACAGACTGTAACTCATTCCTGAGTCTTTTTTTTTAAATTTACAGCCTTTTAGTAGCTTACCTGGATTAAAGACACTGGCTGCTGAGTAGAAGGGTAGTGGTTAAAAGCTGTGCTCAAAAGTATGTGGGTAATAAAAAAAAATAGATAGGAAAAATGTAATTAAAGGTTTAACTTATAATTGATAAAAGTGCAAGAGGGCACCAACAAACACAATTTCTCTGGCAGAAAAACTGACATGATTTTAAACACACATATATATATATATCTCTCTATATATATCTCTCTCTCTCTATATATATATATATATATATATATATATATATATATATATATATATATATATATATATATATATATATATATATATATATATATATATATATAAACTGAAAAGAAGGAGATGGACACACAGATGCCCTGTCCGTCTTGTAGAGAGAGAAAATTAACTTCACGAGGTTTCTTTAGCTTCTTAAATTACAGTGCTCTTATCAGATATCAGTGATCCAAGTGATTGAAGATTAGATATCAGGAGAAATGTATCTTGTCCTTGTCTTTTTCTCCCCATTCTGTCTTCTTCCCCATTTGCTGTATAGGCAATCTGTCATTGGTCTTTTTTTCTGGGAACAAGGTAGAGACATCATGTGAAGAGAAAGCTAGTGTGTGGGAGTGACTTGCACTCCAAAACCGAGAAAGACTATTTTAAGATTTTAAACCAGCAAATGTCACTCAGAAGCAATTGTTAGGCAAGGGAATATGAAGATTATTTAAACAAATATATATTTAAGTAGTTAATGATTAAAGTTATTTAGTAAATATGATAAAAAAGCAAAGTAGAGACATTTCTGTTCACCAAGAGTTTTGTTTTATTGTAATTTTGTGGGTTACGTAAAAAGGAAATGTGTAATATTGGCCTAAATAGTACAGTTTCATAATCTTATAGTTACAAATGTTAACTTATTCAAAACAACAACATAAATAATGCTAACATATATTTTATTGTTGGAACAGGTAACTATTTTCTGACTAACATTATAAATGTCTATATATTGCCATTTTAGAGACGTGCATATATTCACCTCACTATTAGTTCACAAGTTGTTGTTCTACAAAAAACACATAAGCAAACATCATTACAATGGTAATCCATCCACAATCATTATTGAAATGATGAAACCAATATAATAAAGATCCAAATTAATATCCGTTGTTATGTTTCATATTCAGATAAGTATGTTGATTGTATTTTCGGGAAGAATGCTTTAGCTGCATGTGTCACAATTTAAGTATTATTTATGTGAATACTTAATTATACTAAACTATCATGATGTTTTGTTGGAACCAATCAGCTGAGAGTTCTAATTATACTTCTGCATCTGTGCTGGTAAGGCCTATGTAAATATTTGCAGTGTGAGCCTATGCTGCAGCTGGTAATGACCACCATTCATAACACTTAGGAACACAGTCATTCAGACTCCAGGTAATAGAAATCTTCCTATAGCAAAACAAAATGTTTTACTCCATTAAAACCTGAATGTGAATAACTGCCAGATGATTTTAAACAGTGATAAAGTTCTAGAATAGTATATTTTTTGTATCAATTATGGTAGTTTGTAAGATGTTTATTGTGGCAAATGTACAAATACATCACATAGGAGTTTCATCACATTCAGCAATTATGATTTTTTGCTTCTCCAATTTACTGGACACTTGTGTCTTTGCTAAAATTATTGTGTCAGCTGTCCAATAAAAAATGCATCTAAATCGTTTTTAGGACTCGGCATAGAAATACAAATAAATGACTGCTTTTCCAGCAACTGCTCTGAAATTTAAAGTTAACATCACAATTTTGCCACTTGTGTAAAATAAATTCCTTAAGTAAGAACTTGCAACAACGTGTTGACCTGGATGAACACTTGTAACAAAGGGCTTATTGACAGGTTCAAGTTTATTACATTGGCTTCAACTTGCAAATGTTCTAGTAGCTGTCCCAATATTGCAAACTAAAACACTCACTAGAGACAACTAGAAGGGTTTTCAAAAAGAAAAACATACTACTATAAAGTCATCACTTTTAAAGACGTGCTTTTCTAATGTCTGTTGCAGCAAGCTTTGCCACACAGGTAATACTAGCTAGAACATAAACAAAAACAACTAGAGATTTGGTTCAGTTTGTCCATGTGTTAAGGCTGCTGCAAACATCGTTTTAGTATTTTTCCTTAATAAAACTAAAATGTTATGCTACTTGTATAAACATACAGTTAAATTTAGTTGCCACTGCCCTCAGCTACGAGACACCACGGTTTTGAAAATACTGCATCTTTGATTCTTAATATCTGAAATGTGTGCTTTATTATTTTCTCTGGGATTACCACAACTGCAACCAGTATTATATGTGTTTAGCAAACAGTTTTATACATGTTTAAAAGCCTTTTCTGCTTAATAGTTATACAATTCTACCGTCATTTTTGACTACTTTTTTATAACAAGTACAGGGAACAAGTAGTATTAAAAACCTCATGTATTCATTGTATATTTTACATTAAAACTGTCTTTGAATGTAATAGGCATAAACCTGAATGTCAAAGGCCACCAATTACCTAGCTTCAATGACCATGCCATTAAAGGTTTAAGTAGAAAGTGTCTTTGACGCTTGACATTCAATTACTAATGTATATTGTAGGAGAAACGACTGTGAACAACTGTGAACTGTTGCAGGGATTTGAAAGGTATATGCCCTGTTGCACATGGCATAAAGTAGGCTATAGCTGATAGATTATTAAAGCTATAAGCTACATGTACAAAGCTAATTAAAACTGAACTTGTCACCTTCCTGACTTGTTTTTTTTTCCACCAAAGAATCAATATTTTATGAATACTGGTTCCAAATTTAACACAGCCAAGAGTTTAGAATTGCTAAGTGCTTGTAAGCACACATGTAGCAGAAACAATGTAATTACATGTGAAACTCATCACTTCCATCCATGCTTCCCAGCTGACAAGCCTTCCTCTGGGACACGGTTGCAACTGAGTTGAAAGGTTAAATTGTACCACTGCAAGAAGTAACTCAAATTGATCGTCTGCTCATCCAACTCCATGTGATTGATGGAATTGCCCTGCTGAGACATTCATAGGCTGACCTTTGGATTGGTGCTTACACACTTTGGCGTTAATTCAAGCTCGTCAAACGAGGAGCACATGGTCGCAAATAAACGCTCGCATGCACTTGCTCAAACGGTTATCAACATTTTTGTTCCCAAAGAAGCGTGTTGCACGCTTAATGCTATTGATTTAGACAAGTGAAATAGTTTTTTTTAATTTTGTTTTATTTCTGGTCTAATTTTAGGTGCAAACTTGTGGGAGGTTACATGTAGCCTCTTCTAAAATGGGAGCTAACTCCAGGAGCTCTGCTCTTGCATGTGAGAAGAATGAAAATGAGGTGATAATTGACTTTCGCTGTTTCACACATCAGTGTCACACACAATTGTGCTTACAAGCATCAAGGAGGCAGGAGGACAAAAAAAAGACATTATTTCATGCTTCTTTGCATGTGCGAATACTTTTGGGTAGTGTTTTGTGAGGCTGCTTGCACACCCAGGTGGTGGATTGGTGCGTGAAAGCTAAATTTGCACATTAAGCAGTCCTAAGTAAGGATGAATAATTAAGAAAATGGGCTTGCCTTTTGTATCCTCCTGTATGTTGTTGTCATGGGATCAACAGCCTCCATTTAAATGGGGATTCACTGACAGTTTTTATTTTATGTTCTTTTTACTCATCTTCTCTGTATCAATAGATAATTCAGGGCTACCCATTAATAAAACACTAAAGATCAGAAGTATATGTTTCACAGAGCTGTCAGTCTCATTGTGTTGTTTGTGGGAGATTTCTTTCTACCAGGGCTGAAAAAGACTTACACACAAAGTGATATGCTTTGAGAAGGAGAGTATTTTTGGCTCTAAAAGGGCTGCCTTCTATTGATTAACTAGAAACCTAGGTACACAGGTTTTCGAGAGCTTCTGGTATTCACAGGGTGGCCCAGTTAACGTGCCTGGTTAAGCATTTTCATATGAAAGAAAAAAATCAAGTTTTATTAGAGTAAATGTAAATTTATTGCTTTTGGATATTTTGTGTGGATGGAATTAGACTTTGTGTAGGTCTCTTTAGCAGGCTTGACAGTACTGTGGGTTAAATATGACCAGGCTGGAAGGAAGCTGCCCCACTCCTCCCTTTGCTTCCTCCGTCCAAGGGAACACATGCTCCATTGTACTGGGCTTTCCAGGCTCTGATAACCAGCATACATTGATGCAAAATGTGTATTTATGCCCGCCTTGTGTTTTTCACACTCTCAACCTCAGTCTTTTGGGATCATCTTTGCATGTGGGTTTTTGCTTCTATTACAGCTGCACGTTCTTCACCACTCCAGCCAGACTGAAGCATATTTTTAAACCTGTGTGCATATACGGGTTGCCATAGGCATCATCAGATCCTTGAAAGAAAAAAATAAATTTACAACTGTGACATCTGTGACATTAGTATAGTGCAGTATAGACTCATGTTCCCTGTTTACAGTTTTATATTTGTTTGTCTATGTATCTGCTGAGTGTTTATCTTTTCTCTATGCTTTTGTGCAAGCATTTCGTCTTGTATTGATCAGGATGCCATCTGAAGCTATTTCTATTTCTTCTGATTACACAAAATCCAAAAGCGTCATACTAGGAATACGTAACAAATTCTAAATCTGCCCTTTTTATGACCAAGTTATGACCAACTTATTTTTACCTTACCCTCTAAGTGAAAGGAGTCGCTCCCTGAAACGAGGTTGCGACAAAACAGTTTGGCCAACTGACTCCGGTCAAATCATAATTTAACTGATAATACCTTAACGGTAATGCAAACCATTGAGCCTCGCATCTGAGCTAACTGTGTCAGCCCTCTGTCCTAATATTATCTCTCTAGTCAGGAAGCACTGAGGCATGGAGATGAGACGTAAAAGCACCACATCCGTCTGTTCCTTAAAACGGTTGTTCCGTATTTCCTACTGACTGCATCAAACAGAAAACAATGGAAAGCTTTATATGACACCATGCTAGTCCAGTAGGCTTTGCAAAACATTTATGAGTTCATAATTATTGTAATGTTAGTGCCTGTGCAATTCGGCAGTGTAGTCATAAACCTGCAGCAGCAGCAAGGGAGCTACGTAACGCTGCATCTCGTGACATGCAATCACATCTAGACGCGTATAGCTGTGCGTTCTGGTCTGGTTTTCATCTCTATTACAATTATATTAAAGTTATTTAACACTTGAAGTTGATAGGTCCTACAGACAGTTCCTTTGGCTATATATGATCCTAAATATTAAAAAGCGTCTCAATGCGGAACAAAACTAACAGTTTGTTGTGTAATGTGCATGTGGTTTTATTCTACTGAGACAAACTGCCAGCAAGAATAAAGCACAAGCTTTTTGTAAAGTTAAAATGTTTGTAGCACAATGATTTGTGTTTGATGAAAAACATTTATACAAGCAATAATAATGACTCAACAATTAAAAATAAACACCAGCACCAACCGGGCTTTCATGAAATCAAATAAGTCATTCCATCCTTTTGGAAAGGAAGTGCAACTTGATATTTCACTTTTTCCTCCACTCTTCTGATCATCTATAGGCAAACATGAAAATGTGTCATAAAAAATCAAATTGTTTTCTATTTAAGAAGGGGTATGTGGCAGATGCCACGTCATGAAAAAGAATGATGAAATATTACTTGTCAAAGTAAATTCTGTCACACAAAACACTATGTCTTTGCTGTGTCAGTCTTAAGTAGTGGGCATGCAACTTTTATACACAAGTAATATCTCAGTAAATACTAATCCCTTTAAGTACCTCAGCACTGATAGACGGATTAAAAGTGTATTTTGAGAGGAGTTTTACTTTAAATTTGTTGTGTCTTCTATAAATTGCATAACAAATTTAAAAAAAGAAATAACGAATGTTAGTGTGAAGACATAATCCAGAAATAAGCTCCTTCATCTGAACTCCAGTCTTTTTCCATGGTCTTTGCATGTTCCTCTTGTGCATATATACGTTTTAAATTTTTTTGTGTGCTGCCCTTGGACACTGGTTACCTCTTCAGGTTTTACTCTACCTCTCTGGCCCCACTAGATCCTGCATAGATTATTGGGTGATGGATCAAGTTTTTTTTTCAAATTATGTTGCAAGGAGATTTGTTTATTTTAACATTGTATTGTTAAAATATAAGACGTCCAACTTCCGATTTAAATGACAATACTTACAGGAAGCTCCATAAAGAAATTCAATGTAAACTTCTATACTCTGCCGTGTCTGCATATGCTTGAAATGCATTAACTGAAATAACTGTAAAAGCTGTATTGACACATGGACTTTAATAACCATTTTAGCAGGATTTACCATGTATATTGTTAATTTAACATTTCCTATTTCAATTTAAATAGAGTAAAGCTAAGAAGCCCACTTTCCTTTGCTTGTTTTGCTATAATTAACTGGCAAAATGATTAGGTTTACAGGATTCTCTGTATCTCTTTTTCTATTGGTGAGCTCTTTTAATGAATGACACCCCCATTTAATTTAATAATGTTTTAAGATGAATAAGACTTTTTTTTTTACAAGTAAGACAGGAAGAATTTTCTTTTTTTTATGTTATGTAGGTTTGCTTAACCCTTCTGTTGCACAAACAATAAATAAGCCACAACCACTTTTACATTTTTGGTACTATTTGAGGCAGTGCAATAAAAATATACAGTCACGGAATAACAGACAAATGTACACGGTTTGTTAGCGCTGACCATTATCCACTGACCATGAAAACGGTTTGCTTGATAACTTACCATCTGGTTTTTAGATTTTTACTATCTGGACTACATTTGTTAGTTTCTTGTACAAAGTCTAAAATGCAGTGATTGAAATGTAAAATTTTACATGCAAAAAATATTTACTTAAAGATATTTGTTTGATAAAAAAGCTTCATGTAAATGAATTTATGTCATTTGGTACACAGACATTTAATGATAGAGTTTATTTAAATATAAATTATTCAAATGTGATATATGAGATTATTCCATACATAGTTAGAAATTTGTGCGTCATTTGGTATGTTAATGAAAAAAAAAGATTTTTAATTCTAAACATCTTTAAAAGTTCAACTTGTCCTTTTGCCTGTATGTCTGATGTGAAACAACTTTTAGCTTTCTAGTTTTTAAAAATCAACCTTCACAGGTCTGCTCAGTAGGAAAAACACCGGCGTAAGTGAACACAAAGCCGTTCTCCAGACCATTCCACTACATTTGGCTCGTTTGAAATGGTAGCCAATTTCGTCATAGGCCAAAATGTTATCCCTGGGCAGGCAGGCGAGCAAGATAGCTAACATTGCCCATTACCATTTTAATGGTGGCCATCTCGAGGTTAATTTGGTTATGATGTGGTCGAGAAGGGCATATGTGCTGACACGTCGGGAGACAAATAGTGGTGCTGGGAGGATCTACAGGACAGAAAGGTTTATCTTCCCACCAAGGAGGTAGTTACTGGGACACTCAACCGCACACATGCAGGCATACACACACAGGCATATAAACCAAACATTTGGTTGTTTGAAGTTTAATCATGGGGCAGGCTGTAACTAACAGTGAATAGCTTTGTTGTTGCTCTATTAAACCTATGGGGACTCAATTTTCCAAAAAATTATCTCACATCTGCTCATATGAGATGTTTATTTTCGATGAATATTGTCCCCTGTGGACTGCATATATGAATCATTTATGTTTTTATGAAGAACAATTCTGGGGTTCCTATGTTATTAATGCTCTAATTTAACACTTAATAGTTTGCTTTTACGTGCACTTCACAAAACTGCAACAAATACACTCAAAATGCTTTGTGTACTACAGCGTTTTGTTTTTTATATAATTTTTGACACTTCCAGACTGTAGGTTTATATCTAATATAAAAGCCCCAGACTTTTTATGTTCAGGATAATATCAAAATCCCAACTTCAAACAGTCTGCTTCATTCCCTTCATGTATTCATCCTGCGTGGCATCACCCACTTCTCCTGCTGACTGCAAGTGTGGGACTCTCTTAACATATTTTTGTTCACTCTTGTTTAATGCCAAACTGAATGTACAGGTGAGTGGGTAAATCAGAAATGAGGAGGTATCAATAATAATAATAATGTATACATTATTAATCCCGTAGGAAATTGTTTTTGGTGTAACCACACCGAGGTAGCCATTTTGCAGGCGCCAGGTAGTAAGTAGCGCAAAGGGTCTTGCCTACGGAACCACACTGGATGCTGTGGTGTATTTTAACCTGTAGCCTTTGGACTGGATGTCAGGTGCATTCCATTTGAGCTATCCAGCCGAAAAATTTGAAGCAAAAGACTGTATCACAGATTAACACAGCTGTTTTAATGATATTGTGTACTGTTTTCTGGTAGTATGAAAATGTTATGATTATGTTCATCATAATAACATTTTAAATTCTGCAGATGATCTTAGCATGGACCTGTCAGACATGATGGTTTCCCAGAGTAAAGAATTCTGCACATGCAGGGCCTTTAAAAATACTTGTTGACCTTTTTTAAATGTTGTTAATTTTTATTGGAAAAACTAAAACAAAGTAGTGCATTATTGTGACATGGAATGAAAGAGATAAATGGTTGCTCATGTGTTTTTTGTATATAAAGTTAAATAAGTTAAAATGTGTGCCTTTAACTCTTTTACCCCTTAGTAAAATATGATCAAACAAATTGGCTTCAGAAGTTACCTTATTAATAAATACAGCCAAGGTATCAGGGATAGGATCAGGGGAAACATGGCATTGTCAGGCACTGTTTAAACAAGAACATAGTCAGGTGTACTTAACTACTTTGCAGAGTACGATGATACAAAATCATCTTCCACAATATTGTTTAGCAGAAAAGTGCCCAAAGGCGGGAATTAAAAATATTTTAAGGATCTCAGTAGAAATTTAGACGTAACAAAAACATCAAACAATGAAAACAGTTTTAAGCAGTGTTACTGTCGGATAAACTGCTTTAAATCTGCTGACGTCAAAATATGGTATCATACTTAATCATTGAGAACCATAAGTCATAAGATAAATGGAATAAATTTATCCCTTGCAATCCGTGTTCTCGGTTCAAATAAAATATGTAATCTTACATACATGAAAGTCAGTCAGAGAGTGAAATAGTTGGTAACAGGCCATTCATATTTAAACTGACTTCCTTTTAAGTTGTGAAAATGTCCGAACAGAGAGAAACAATCTACTGCCCAATCAACCATCAAACCAACCATCCATTCATGTTACTATTAATTTTATATTTTTTTCATGTTATTACTGTCACTCGAAGAGTGGATGGATTATGCAAGACAGGACTTTCAAGATCAGTATAGGCGTGAGCATCTTTATTTGGAGCTGTTTCCAAATCAAGATTCAGCAGAGACATCTCTAACGGCTGTAAGGTTGGCTCTGCATGTAAAAAACCGTAATCATCATTTGGCTAGAAAAAATGTGCAGCGGGAAATACAATCGTAACATCAACACCCTTGTAAAGGCTGGCAGTCTAGATTTAGGAAAGTATTGTACCAACCTACATCTACCTGGGGCAGGTGTGGCAATAGAGCATACATGTAGTTCTTAGAAAAGCCGTGATGGGACATTAACAAAACGTATTATGGCGTACTCCAGCTGAAAGGGGAGGTGAAACTCCAGTGTGTTCTCTGTTAAAAGTCCTAAGGTAGAATGTGTTCGTCTTGCACGCTTGACACTGTTGACACCCTTGGTTATCACCTGTCAAGGGACTTCAGTGACATTACAATAAATTGTTTTAAGATAAATGTAATTACCAAGCACTGTTTATGTAAGAATCACTAATTCAGGTTTAATTATATACTATGTTTAACAGCATGAGTTTAAAAAAATCACAGCAAAAACATGCAGAAACTGTGCCTAGCGACATCAAGCCCAAGACATTTAATGATTTCACTAGAAGGTAAGACTTAATTGTAATATCAAAAACTAAGCAGTTCCGAGCAGTTTTCTTCTGTGGAACTACTGTTGGTTATTTCCAGATTCTATAAGCAGCTTAAAGTCAGAAGAACACAAAATATGGCATCATTCCTAAAATTAGGATGAGATTAATTTTTATAAGGTCTAAACAAAAATCACTATCATCCAGAAGTGGTCGAGGGCAACATGGTAACTTTGGAGGACCTCCAGAAATACGTAGGCTAAAGAAACTGTCCACAAGCCAATTATTAATCAGGTATGTTGTAGAGTGGCAAGAAAAACTGACATTTTAATTGATAAATGAATAAAAAGCCATTTGGAATATACACAAATAAAACCAAATTTGAATTTTTGGTGCACAGTAAATGCAAAACCAATTGTAGGTTCCAAAACAAACGCCAAAAACAGCATTTGTGTGTTAAAGCAAGTAAATAGTGACAGTGTTGTGCTTTGGGGATGTTTTTTCTTGTAACAGAGCAAAGTATGTCAAATTTTCACTCCACTTCACATTTATGAATATACTTTGTGTTGGTGTAAAACAACAGTTCAGAGTAAAGTTTATTGTTGTAACTTAAGAACATTTACCTTGTGTGAAAAACTTTTGGTGTAAGAACACATGTACACATGTTTAAAATCTCTTATTAAAAAAGAAGAACAATAATTCCACAATTATTAATAAAAGTTGTCCTTGTGTCCCCTGAAGGTCACACTATGTTTCTGGAATTTCAACAAAGAAAGTTTCTCATCTTATCCAACCTTTCTCTATTCATTCTAACGCAATCTCTTTCTCCTACTGAACTGAGATGTCCTTGCTCAAGTTCCAACCTACCTTCCTGACTTTTCTTCCTGCACACATTCAATCCTCAAAATCTGTTTCTTAACATGCCCATACTTGCTATCAGCCTCTGTCCTCATGCCCAGTCTGTTTCACTGCCCTTTAGTCTCTTACTGTCTAATTCCTCCTCTTTGCTGCTTTAGTGTGGCAAGAGTGACTGCCAATTTATCAAACTGTCAAGACACACTACTCTACTCTGTATGCCCGCTGCTAAACAACTGCCGCTGCAAAGCAAACAATAGCAGCCACACAAAGCTTTGTGAGCACAGCACGAATGCAGGTGAAGTCCTGGTGTTCTACCCAAGCAAGGTGACACCCTTTTCTGTACACTCATTTGGCAGCACGCACACCAGACATGGTTGGAGCAAAGTGGATGCTGCCAGTGACACAGTAGGGTTGGTGCTGCACAATATATCTGTTGAACATCCACAGATGTTGAGCATAAACAAAATTGCAGTAAAAGCCAGGCAAACACATCTACAAAAAACATGTTGTGGGATAAAATATTAAACACTGAAACAAGACAGCAATTACCGTAATTGCTGAAGGAGCATTTATGGTGCTATTCCATATTCATAATGATACACCTGTACAGCCAAGAAACTATACCTTCTACTTCGCTGGTGGTCTAGCTGGGGATTAAACAGCGTGGCCAGCAGTTTCTTTATTAGGGGGGCTTTATGGTTTGTCAGTGGGGTCAACTGCTGGATAGGCTTTTCCCACTAGATTTACACCGAGGAGCTTTAGAGTGGGTCACAGACTCCTTGCAGTTAATTTCATAATGCACCCTGGGTGAGGCTTAAATAATTTAACCAGTGCTGCAAGTGAAGGATATACTTAATCAAAGGCTTTTGGCTTTCATAGAATGACAAGAATTACAGAGCCTTGGTTGACTTCACTTCTCATCCTCATGCGGCACTCTTTTTATCTATTCACAATTAGGAGCAGTTTACAATTATATAAACTGCTTCAAAAAGGCATTTTAAGTAAACATGGATGATTGTCTTTTATATGGCTTAATTCAAAACAAAACATTTCAGCTAGGGTAATTTCTTAATGACTTTTTGGTTTTTAACCAGATAGTCAGCATGAGTATTGGGCTAACAGATGATTGTAGCACTGAAAAGGCCACCTCATCAGTTGATAACCAATCATACTATTATTTGTAAAATTTCCAGCAAAAGTTTTATACCCCTTTAACTTTTTTGACACATTAGAAACAGGAACTGTATTGCCATTTATTATTTCATATGAAAGTTTAGGTTACTTCCTTTCTCCACTGTAGACGAATTAGAAACCCTTTTGAAACTTTTGCTACATAAGGTTGCATTGCACTCGTGGTGGCGGATATAAACTTAACACTGTGTTCAAGTGCAAAACAATGATGCATTTGTTCTGCACACGTGAACTGATGGGCATGTTAAGGATACATTTTCTACCTTTACACCTCTAATTTGTTTTATCAATACTCATTAATCATTGCATTCCCAGTTTCGAAGTGGTAACAGTTTTTTAACCACCGCAGCAACACATAAGCATGAATCCTCTTTCAAATCACCTTTTCCTTTGGTTGCCATTTTAGGTTAGCATGCCAGAAGCAATTATACGGCTATTTATTTCATCTCATGTTTGCATTTAATCCTAGAACTTATTAGTACCATCTACGTTATTTAGACCTGCCTAGTATTATTGTGTAGCATTACCTAATAAAAACAACCTAACTCATCTACCATTTACAAGCTTCAAAGTTAACCATAACCCCCATCAGTCCCAGCCACCGGGCTTTTGTATGGCCATCGATTGGCATTTGTCTGACAGAGGCTTTGTAATGCAGGAGATGATGAGGGGATTATTGACCACCCTGCGTTTATGAAAATCAGCTACAAGAGGTGGATGTGGGGCTTTATCTGGATATTGGTATTGACCTGATTGTAATTGCTGCCCTGATACCCGTTTGCAGAACCTCTTCAATGTCTTTAATGAAATATCAAATGGAGATTGCTCTTGATTGGAAATTTGTTTTGTTCTTATCTTTCATTACTGATTAAAAGTTGCATCAGAGAACACAACTAAGGCTGGTTGATTAGAGTAATAGTAAGCGCTGCAGGGTCGTTTCTCGTGCATTTCTGAAGTGAGTATTTTCCTGACATCTGTTGCTTTTGTTTGGCTTCGCTTCAACCTCCATGTTTCTAACAATGGACCAGTATACCTGAATATATTCAGTTTGTCAGAGCTCAAGCGCTCACACTTTAGCATGTGTTGGTAGTGGTCAAGCAGATATGAAGATCTGGAAAGTGATGGCTAAGAGGATTCTTTTTTTTTTGCTTAAACAGGCCTCAGTCAACGGCACCGTGATGGATAAACTCTGACTTCAGATGATATTATCCTTATGCTGTTGCTCGCAATGCCATCCTGAAACCAGATTCAGTTTTTATCCTCCCAAGAGTGTATTGTTATAATATTTTTTTTTTGCTTTATATGCAACCAAGAGTGAATAATATTTTGTTTGTGTTCTATGTAAACAATATGTGTGTGTGTGTGTGTGTGTGTGTGTGTGTGTGTGTGTGTGTGTGTGTGTGTGTGTGTGTGTGTGTGTGTGTGTGTGTGTGTGTGTGTGTGTGTGTGTGTGTGTGTGTGTGTGTGTGTGTGTGTGTGTGTGTGTGTGTGTGTGTGTGTGTG
>JAVLVB010001216.1:3469537-3512785 GCA_032876305.1 Orestias chungarensis | reverse complement strand
ATATATATATATATATATATATATATATATATATATATATATATATATATATATATATATATATATATATATATATTGCACTGAATATAATATCTTATCTGATTGTTTCCACCTTGGAGGGAGCAGCATTTTGAACAAAGGGGGCCGAAACTCCAATAAAAAAATGCTAGATCACCAACAGAGAGCAAGATTTAATACATAATGACATCATTCACTGGCTCAAACAACAAGAGCTAGAAATTAGACTTTTAAAGGAACTCGCAGTGAGACAGAAAGATTCAAAAATTATTTGTAAAAAAAAAAAAATGGCATACCAACATTTAAATAATGCACCTTTGACCTGCAAAAAAACCCAAACACATATGTCCAAATACCTTCAGTTTTGCATCAAAAAATATCATTATTGGTTATTACTGTTTTTATAATTGTATTTACAGAGTTACTAGTAATATGCTGTTCTAATTTTAACACAATGATTGCAGCTAAAATAAATTTTTCAGGGTCTGATTTCTAAGCGTCTGGTTTTATATTTAGTGGCAAAATAAAGAATTAAAATTGGATTATAGCTGTTTAAGAAGTCAAATTACTTGTTAATGTTTCAACCTGCAGTCTTTCACTAAACCTTCCCTTGGTTTAAAAAAATTGTTGTTAAATGGTACTCAATGAAATATTCATAACTTAATTTCTATTTGTCTTATTTCCAGTAGAGTAAAACAATGCTACAAGGGGAAAAAAAGGCAATCTGAAATTTGGCCGCTGTGCATTAGAAACTGTCTAAAATTCAGCTGCCAAAGGCTTAAAATGCTGGTAACTGCCAGCTGGTAACCTGGTAACTCCAGGTTTTATCAGGCACATGGGCAGTAAAAGGAGGAGAATCCTCCATCCATCAACCAGTCACAATCTAATAATGCAGCAAAGACCTACAGCAAAAGTCGTGGTACAATTTAGTTGAAACATTTGGTAGCCTAAATACCCTAAATATGAATTAGAAGCACAAAAATATACTTTTCTCATCTCTAAACGTGGGTGTTTTTGGACCTTAGATGTGTTAATGGATCCTAAATGTGTGATGATCACAGTTTTTAATAGCTGCCAATTACTACTAAAGCTGTTCTTTTTCCATTTTTAAAAGTTCATGATGGTCATAAATTTGTTTTGTTTTGTTCTAAGGCATTTAATTACTCAAATAAATAATAAGTTTAAAAACACATGAAATTCCAAAAAGAAAAGGAAAAGTGTAATAAAATCAACTTAACTTTTTTCGACACAAGTACAATTATTTTCCATTTTTCCATAAGGACTAAAATAATGGTGTTAAACACTTTCAGAAACTGTTAATCATTCAATCTACTACCTTAAGATGATTCATCGCTAAAAATCACAGTTTACTCAGTGTCTTACTCAGCACTTACTCTTTTGTGACTGACCTCTTTTCACACGCTACATCCCACGCTGACATTTTGTGTTTCTAATCTACTGTAGGTTTATGACTCCAGTAACTATGGTAACTCCATCTGCTAAAGAACAACAATATATGTCTCTTGTCAAGGACCTGACATTTTAACACTGTATGGCGAGATTTAAAGCTCACCAATTTCTCTTTAAATAAACGTGGTTGAGTTTGCATTTAGGTGAAACCGCTGAGCAAACCTATTTTAGACGTTTTCTTCCCTAATTTTGCAGTCATGTTTATTTTAGTTTGGATCCACAGACTGACTGTTTCTTTTTTCTCTTGTACTTTCTATTTTTTTTCTCACCAGGTTAACTGGGTTCCAGCTGCCTTCACCTATTGTGAGCACAGGTTCCAGACTCACCTTGTGGCTGCTATCTGATTATGCCGTCAGTGGGCAGGGGTTTAAAGCACTTTATGAAGGTAAGAAGGTTTTTTAGTGAGTATACATTTTAGCAAACTAAATGAACTGACAAAGATAGAGAAAAGCCATGCCTGTTTTACAGATATACAGACATCTATCATTTAAATCAGTGTTGTAAATTTATTTCAGATTTAAATCTTATTGAAAAGCAATAGAGAAATGAAATGTGTACCTCTATGTCTCATTAGATACTTACTTAGCTCACAACAACTGACATGCTGCCTAAATTTCTGTTAATTTAGTCTCCCAAGCGTCTAACCATAATGGTGATGACAAATTTTTTTTGTTATTTATTTAATGTTTCATATAGTTTACATTTTAAAGCTCTTTTTGCCATACAGAGAATCAATACCTCATGTAGACAGTATATTTTTTGAAATCACATTAAATTTTACTGGTTTGATAAATCTGGTGAAGGAGAGACCAGCTAAATATGTTAAGGTCATTAAGCCACTGGAGGAATCTGTATAAACTCGTAATTACCTGTCTCCCTGCACACATGACACTGGTTAGACCTGCTAGGATGACCTATGCCATTGGGGAAAAGAGAGATGCTCTGCTGTGCTGACATATCTTGCTGCCCTCTCGGTTACCATGATGTTAATTGGAGCGTCAAAATAGAAGTGACATGGAACCAGCTTACTTTAACAATGAATAGAACCCACGTCATGTCTGAATCATTTGGTAAAGACATAAGGCTAAAGGGAATGTTTCATGTATGCTTTACTACAAAGGAACACAATGAGGCCAATGTAAATTACAGTTAATTAATATTGTCTGGAAGCCCAGGATGATATCATGTTACTTTTAGCTGATCTGTTAGAGTTTGGAGTTAACAACACAGCAGAACGTACACAAGTTACATAAAAGATGTTTACGTTGCCTGATGCCTTCATCGTGTAACCATGATACTTTTACCGGAGGTTACATAGTATTCATATGTAGTGCAGCTTCAGCATTTCATTCCCCATGCTCGACGTAGGGTAGGGTTGTGCTTTTCTAACTTTGTTTCTACCCTCAATCATTTCAATGCAAAAAGGTATGATGGACACCTACAAGCTTGTTTGCATACAGGATTTGCACCTAATCTTATTTTGAATATCCCCTAGAAAGTAGAATAACTGCAAAGCGTGTTCATCCCAGGTATGTCTGCATTATTAGGTTTATAAATGGATCAAATTATACCCAACAAAGCCTGTCCTAGAATGACTTCATTCACCTGCATATTTATGTGAATAAAGTAGCCCTAACCTGGGGTTAGACGCTAAAGTGTAGGTGCATGTGTTAGAGAGGCCATTGCTTGATCCACTTATATTATAGGAGCGGAATTATGGTATCAGTTCACTGTCAAATATGACACAAAAATGTGTCAAATTTGGAACAATCATGCAATTTTGTTGTTGAAGAAGAGATCTCTGTAAAAGTGTTGTTTTGCTATATGTTTGTGCATTGGGCTTTTTATTTGCTTATGCCTCTCTCACTTGCATATTGGCCTAATAGTACATTTTATTGTTCTGCAGTTATTTACTTTTCCACTATTGGTATTTTTTTCCTGTAACCTCTATGTTTGTTTTGTTTTTTTTACTTTAAAGTATTAGGAAACTCTTTGAGGGTCCCAGCAAACTTTATATTAAATTACTTTTTTAACCATTGCAAAGCAAAGTTTAAACTACACATTGTGCATAACTGTATAAAAAATGATTAAGTGTAAGTTCATCCTAATACAATAAATTGCTGTACTTAGCTGATGGTGGTAGTTAAAAGTGCTTAGTCCTGTTCTTGAAGTCGATTTTCCATAATTTATTTTATGCTAAAAAGGACGTTTTAGAGTTTTCTGTTTATTTATTGGATGAGAACCACTGCATACAATCACTAGGGGAAAAACTGAGTTTAAGGGACAGAACATAGAAAATCCAACCATGTAGGATAACAAAAGGATGGAGAACAACTCCGCTGAAAGCCTCTGTCAACATTGCCGCAGAAGCTGAACACACACTCCCAAACCAAGCAATTATTTGGTCTTGTAACACAAACAACACTTGTTCAGTGGTCTGCTAGTACTAAAATCACCTTTTTCTGCAAACCTCACACATTTGAAAGCAAACCCTTCCCTTTTTCATAAAAACTTGGTAACAAAATAATAAGCATGCTGGCCATCAATGTTTCAAGGTCTAATGTTATCTCTTAGCAATGGGGAATGGTGCTAATATGCAATATGTATGGCTCTGTCTGGGTTAGAAATTTCTCACAAAGGTAATTTGCTATGTTCTGGATTGTCACTATAATCTAACTGGTGAATAGAACTTCCAATTATTCAAATTGTCCAGTTGGTCAAGAATTTCTATTGCATGGTCCTATTTGAATGGGGGGAATGTTTAGACGTCTGAGTGAAGTGTCAGAGTGAAAAAAAAGAAATTTTCTGTTGATGTAATGAATAAACGCACTGTTGTAAGTCAGTTGTACTTTTACTTTTTTTGTCACATACAGTATGTGAGAAAGGTCAGCAAACAGATAGGGCAGATGATATGGTACATGTTGGTAGTTCTACCTGACAAAGCTGCATGGAAGCACATGTCAGCCTTTTTTGGTTCTCTTTTTACAAATTCACCAATGTACAAACTGCACACTTACTCGTTTCATATTAATCCATGGTTATATGGAATGATTCAAAGGAGGTTTCAAGTATTTTCTTTATTTTTACTCAAAGATATAGATATATAGTAAGACATCTGTACATTCTTTTATTAGTTTGACAATGTAACAGACATCCTCTGCTCAACACCTCTGTTCCAAGAAAGTAATACTTTATTTTAAATGGGAGGGGATCATTTTCAACAGGAGGGTCAAAATATATAGATTTTTTTAAAGAGGTTAATTATGAGTGGTTGCACTTGGATTTTTGCACATGCACTACCTGCATTTAAAATGCCTGCAGTATATTTCATTCAGTTGTTACAGAGCATGTTTTAGGCTTATTGTCTTTCAAAACTGGAGCTTTTGGCAGTCAAACCACAGCACACTAAGCCCTTTTTATATTAAGACTACGCTTACTTACCACCATTTTGGTGTGAGCTCATCTCGTCTATATTAGATATGTTCTTTTTCAGCCCACACTGCAATAAGCCTAAGTGCTGCACAGTCCATCTCCTGAACACACTGCGTAATGGCCGAGACCACTCTGGAATTTCTCCCCTCGTGTCACCATGGCAACCACAAAACTCCCCCCCCCCTCTGATTTTCTTCCGTTTTCTATGTCTCTTTGCAAACTCTTTACTCATGTTTAATCTGTAGCAACGGAGACGCAGCTAAAGCAGGCAAAGGGAATTGGGAACATTTGCTAAGCTCAGAAAATATCTGCTGGGAGTAGTAAAGCGCTCTTATCTCATCATATGGTGCTGCAATCCCTGGGCATTACCATTGCATGTTTTTCCCTCTATGTCTCTCTCATTTTATTTCAACTATGCTCTCTGTCATTCATCTTGTTTCTTAGTATGGTCTCCCTTTTGACTATCTTAAATAATAACTTGTTGTAATGATCACAAGCTATTTTTCTTTCCTGTTTGTCTTGGATTCATGATCAATATATCTGTTCATTTGAATGATCCCCCCTCCATAACCTCTCCCTCCCACTTTCTCCCCCTGGCTGGAGCGACATAGTACTTGTAGGTGTCTGTAACTTAACAAAAAAATATATATATATTCTTTTCAAATTTCAAATTATTCATACAAGTTTTAAAATATATTTTCTTCATTATAATTTGAAGATCTGAATCTGTTTCTTTTGAGTATTGTATACACTTATGTCAGAAAAAAAAGTTTAAATTGCAAGTATATTTAAACAGATGCAGCATAATTATTGCTTTTTGTTCATCCATTGGATATGTTATAGAATATTGACCTTATCTTTCAACACAACCATCCCTGGATCCTCTCTTCCAAATCACTCTGTGTTTGGGAAAAATCAAGATGGGAGCTGCCCAAATGAAAGAGCAGCGGAGTGTAAGAAAGTTTGCATAACTGACAACAAAGGCTTTCTCCAATATGAAAGTTAAGACCAAGGCAAAGTAAAATATAACTGGCTTAGATGTTGCCTGCTCTTTTAAAAACACAAGAAAAAAAAAAAACATGTTTGGTAAAAAAATTACAACCTTGGCTGTGTGTTTGTGTTTTAAAAAGAGATATTAACTGGGTAAAAACTGGTGAAATTAATTTAATTAGACCAAATATGTAAAAGTAATTGACGTTATTCAAAACAGTTTAGTTGTTGTACTACATATTTGTTACTTACTGTACTTTGACAGCTTTATTTATTACAGTGTTTTTTGCTAGCACATAGCTCTGGCTTTATTAATACACTCACATTGGTATAATCAGATTTTTTTAATAATAATAAACTGGGTCAAAACCAATAGCTCAGTGTTTTCTTACACTTGTTTTTTCTAATTATTACATAAGTTGTTCTGTAGTTCAGAGCATAATAAACTAGAAAACAACTGGGCTGTTTACTAATACGTTTGGTAAATTAGTTAATTAGGATTAAATATGCAATTTTTCTCTGGTGACGTTTTAAATCTATTTTTATCACAATCACCATTCAAACATATATGACGGTCTTGTATATATTACTGTGGCTAGAATATGTTGTCTATTTATATTAAACCAAATTTTGAATAGAATCGAATTAAACTGATTTAAACAAGGATAAAAAGTGTTTCTCAATTACTATAACTCTGTTTTAAAGGAATGCTTGTAGTACAACGTGATTAAGTAAAACTACATGGAAAATAGCTGTGTATACTGTATATCTGCATAAAGAATATAAACATGTTCCTGAGATTGGCTTGAAATCACAATCATGAAATGTTTGAAGACAGTTTATACCATCAGAGCTTTGTAAAGATATTTAGTTTGATTTGATATAAGAGTTTTAGCTCCAAGAACTTACAAAACCAAATAAGCAACATTTTATGAAGCATCTTTTTGAATGCAAGTTCAATTTCAAATCTGATTGTTGATTTTGACCGAAATCACTTTTACTTGTTATAATCACTTATACAAATCTGTCACACTTGATGGGTTTCCAAGGCTCTGTCCACAATTCTTTGTAGCATATCCTGCCCACCAGAGTAGCACTCACGATAGCTGAGCGAGTGCCAAAGAGAAGCCCAACAGATTTACTTTCACAAATAAAACATTTTGGCTTTTGGCAGAGAATGGATAAAGATAATCCAAGATACCATCTAAGGGTGTAAGTATGCCTGTTGAGAAAAATAAATAAATAAATCCAGGTAACAAACATCATACAGCATAAACATAACAATGATGACATCACTCAAACATACATGGTACTAATTAATACAAGATATATGGTGTGGTAACCATCGCCCACACTCTGTATTTCTATAACAATGTATGTAAAAACATGTGATGACAATCAGACCTGTACCCCATAACCAGACATGAAGGAGATCCAAGTCACAGCCATCAAAAGGTCCCTTAGACGAAAGAACCCCCAGGACAACCTTTTCAGGACCAACGTCATCCTTATTCCCAACAACACAATTTGCAACCCCTTTTCTGCACCCACAAACCAGCATCCTCCTAGACACAGTAGTGAGCAGAGCAGCATGATTCAGTGCCCCTCTCACAGCCACGCCAAGATAACTAATACTAACACGCCAGCATACTCGAGCACACCAATCACCCCAGGCACAAAACAACCCACGAGCCATTTCATCTTTCAGTAAGTCAGAGAGGAAGTATCTGAATTATACGCATTAATTCTGGGGGTTCCAAACGATAGAAGCATACCATATGAGACAAAGACTTGAATGCCATTTTTTTCCCCATAACAGATCCTTGTGAGACTACAGGACAACTGGTAACAACAGGGATATGCAATGAGGGTTATAACAGGGTCATCAGAAGTCATTGGCGTAGTATTGAAACATTAAACCTAGATTATGAATAAACAAATCTAAATAAGATGTTCATTTAAGTTTTTGGAGAAGTTTTCTTGGAAAACAAGGCCGGCTAATGGATAAGTACTCAATTTAGCGGAATTTAAAATAACATTTCCCAACATGTCTTGTCAAGTATGGAAGAAAAGCTCCTTTACTAGAGTGACCATGCTTAAAGTCAATCTAATTAGAATCAGTGACCTCTTTTTAAAGAAAAGAAAATCATCCAAAAAGAAATAAAAAAAACTTTATTTTGTACAAGCTTAGATTTAATTAAAAGTAATGAACCTGGGTAAACGCTAAAGTTTATAATAAGCTTTTTTTTATAAAGGGGTTTCAAGCAAAGGTGATACCTAACTACCAGTAAAATTAGTTGGCATTTTAGACTAACATTTATTAAAAATGTTTCTTAGAGGAATCAATGCAAGTTTACCTAAAATAGTAAAGGATCCTTTGATTTAGCCATAAACAGTCTTCTTTAAAGTCATTTTTATTGACAAAAGCTAAAACTTTTACATACATTATTAAATAGCTGGTATTTAGTTGTTGCTTCGGCATTGGAAATCCTCTTTTATTGTAGTGCTGATTTTGTTTTGGAAAGAGACAAATTCAGTGCCCCGGTAAAAAGAATTACTCCACACAGAACTAGAACTCCTCCAAGAACCAAGTTGCTCTTTTCTGTGTTATCAGTGCAGTATGTTTATTCATGTGGTGCATTGTTTTCCCCTGAGGTGATGATCAAAAAAGCAAGCCAATTATCAAAACTAGAAATTTCTAAAAAAAAAGGACTGAAAAGCTTCTGGTAACTTCGTAGCGCTGTGAGCTCACGTTTCATAAAATTTGAAAAAAAAAAAAAAAAACATGCTCTGGTAGTTTGCTTATATTTTTAGCTTCTGGAACTGAAATCAGCTGGTTGTGTGTCTAGCCATTAAAAACTTCTGCATACAATTTCTACCATTCCACAATTATTAAATTTTAAAATTGTTTACATTTTTTCATATAACGTAAAAATTCAGCAATATAGTTTACTGTTATTCTATTTGAAAGCCCAATAGATGTTAGTTCATGATTACAAGTGCGGTGTTAACAATCTTTAGTTACCAAAAATGCTTGTTAATCTTACAACATCTTGTGGAAAAAAAACAAATAAAACCAACAAAAACCACTTTCTGCTGGAGTCTATAAAAAAGAGTTTTACATTAAAGCATCTCAACATTCAATTATACTAAAAATGCAGCTAACGCAAAGCTAACATAGAGTTAGCATATATTTGTTTGTTTAAATGCAAATGTGTTGGCTGCCTGGTATGTAAATGAAAAACATTAACGGTAGGGTGGATGTGGTCATCTACTTCCTTTAATGCTGTGCGATCGACCTCCAGGTTTAGATCAACACAATATCATGTGTTATAATAGTCTAGTTAAAGACCACACTTGAAATTGACAATAAATTGAAATTCCACGAGAAAACAGAAATATTGATGTTTACAGATGTTTTTTTCCATAAAATCTGATAAAACTTGAGGTATTTTGTAGAGTAGGAAACGACTGGGCTATTTTCTAGATGTACAAATATACAGTATCACAAAAGACTTAAAGCTGTAATTGCTGCAATCTTTTTAAAGTGCAGACTGGGGCGGTAGAGCTGAATACAAAGTCATACATTTCAGATTTTCATTTGTAAAATAGTTAAACATGATTAATCCTCTTTTACTACGTGTGTTGGTCTGTCACAAAAATGAAACATATTGTTTGTGTTTAAAATATAAAAGAAAATTTAGGGGCCTGTATTTTACTCAATATCTCCAAGCCTTACAAAGACAAAAAAAAATAATTTTTTTTTTATTTTTTTTTGTAATAATGGCGTGTAATACAACAAAACAGCCATCTCATGTAGCAACTGGTCTTTAGTCTGATAGTCTGAGCCCTAATGTTTCTATACCTCTTCCCAGATGACAGAGGTTGAAAGAGGAGGTTGCTGGTGTGTTTGGGTTTAAAAGAGATGTTCGCTTTCCCAGGATATCACTTGTTATACAGTTTCTGAATGGGTGGGAGGACAACTGTGGAGATGTACCGGCTGCTTTTCACCATCTGCAGGGTCCAGTGTTCAGGAGCAGTAGCAATGCCATACTACATCACGATGCAGCTGGTCACAATGCTCTCCACAATAGATCTGTAGGAGTTACAGGTTGACCCTCCTCAGTCTTGGGAAGGCTTGGTTTGTCTTTCATGATAATGTGTGATGTGTTGCCGGTACAATGCACCACACTGCATGGAACTTGACGCAGCATTTGGGCATTCAGTCTCTTACTGTGATGGAGAAGGAAGTGTGATCACCCACTCTAACAGACTGTTGTCTACAGGTGAGAAAGTCCATTATCCCTATGAGGAGTGACTGACTGATTCTGAGAGTGGCTAGCTTGGAGATCAATTCGGTATTAGTAGGGACAGACAGAAATGTCCACAAACCAAAGGGAAGGATGTGTCTCTGGACGTTGCAGAGTTTCTGAGTCGGGGAAAACAAGAACACAGCAGTTCAGGGCCTGTGTAAATGTCAATTCATAGTAAGTCATGATATTATAGCAGCCTGATGTTGTCTTTTATTCACATTTCAGTTGCAAACAATATCTGCTCAATAGTTCCTAGCAGTTATTATTTTTGTAGGTCAGCTGTAAGTGTTTGATTTTCATCTTTTGTGGCATTTAAATGACATTGAAATAGATTTATGAAAAACGTACATCTAAATAAATTGGACATACAATTGGACAAGCCGGTTGGGTTTTTTGTCGCAACTGAAGCTGTTGGTAAACTATGTGGTTGGTATATGTGCATCCCAAAAAGTAAAATATAATGAAAAAAAAATGTTTCGTGTTTCTATTCACCTATATCAGAAAGTGAGATTCATATACAATACATGTTTACATTATACCTAAGAATCCTATTTTACTTAGCAGCCAAAAAACAATAACACAAGGCTTTTTGCTTCTTTTTCAGCATCAGTATGGCAAACCTTTGCATTAGGAGACTTTTCTGAACCTCAAATTTAATAAAGCTGATTATCCCCTACCCCCTAAGATCCAATGATCACACAAAAGTCTGGGTTAGCAGATGAAGCTATAGTGATTCTGTTATGTCCCACGCTGATCGAGGTCATTCCAAACACCATGTCAGAGAAACACAAGCAACGTCGCATTGAACATTTGCTGTACTGTTACTCACAGCTCAATCTCTTCCAGTGCAATGCATTTTTTAGAGGGTGACCTCATCTCCCCAGAAAGTTCCACAAAGCTAAACTGTTCTTTTTATCCCTTTTTGTGATAAAGTGACAAAATATAGAAATATTTGCCTCTTGGAAATGTCACTTGCCTAATCCTGCTGTAGGTTCATTAGTTGTTTATTCTTCAAATAAGGGGGCATTTTACTTTTTAGTAATGCATAATATTTCGTCAAATAACATTTAAAACCAGTGGATATTAAATTATTTCCAGAGACTTCTATTGGACACTGTTTTTTTTCTTAGCTGATGGAACATTTATAGAGCAGTGATTTGTTCCTTGCACTGCTCTTAGCTATACTAATATCGTTCTCAGTACCTTAATGAGTCTGTGTTTGAACATAAATGTTGTTCTACATACAGAAATTAACTGCTTAATAATGCGAGCTGTATGAGTGTTTGTGCTGCCAGGTTAATAAAAAGCAATTGTTTAACCTTGGGAAGGTTAAACATACTGTGTAGGTGTTATAATCGTGTACAATTTCCAGATGGTTTTCCGCTTTAAAGTCTGTGACCCTTGCTTCTACTGCTTTGAATCATCCCTCGGCTCCCTCAAGTTCTTTACTTAGGTAGTCAAGTTAAAAACTTTTTTTTATTTTGTCTGGTCTGCTCATGTCCAGATTTAACACATTTATTATTTTTAGTTTGGTTTTGTCTGGTTTCTTTTGTTCCCATTCTTATTTGCTTTATATTATGCAACTGAGACTGAAGTTATTAATACCATTTGGTGTATGTGTTAGGAATGCTATTATAAAAAAAACGAAGGTTGTATCATGTCTGATAAGAATCTTTGTAACTTTTCTGCTATTTGTTGAAGTAAGTTGATAGGCAAGTACATTGGATAAAACACGTTTAGGATTGTGGGGATGTCAATTTATAGTCTTGCATTTGAAATACAAAATATAAAAGGAAAAAAAAGGGGCAAAAAAAAAAAGAAAAAGAAAAACTCTGTTACAAAGGTTTTTATTACCAAGAACACTTTGTCTTTATTTCAAAAATCCTAAGTAGGATGGTTAAGACTTAACTACCGAAAAGGCGCATTACAACTTCCTTTCTATACTCAAAACTGAAAAAGACGTACTGCATGGCCTAAACAAATTATCCAATATAATTTCTGGTTCAATTTAAGTATTAAAATTGCAATGGTTTCATGTCACCATCCCATGTTAACCCACTCTCATTCAGTGATAGCTGTATAGTAACTGGTGCATTGAGTCATCAATAAAATTGATGCTTACCAAGTGCCTCCTTCTTCGTCGTGGTGTTCAATCATTTGTGTGTTCATTAGATTGCTTTGACTCGCAACCATTCATCAAACAAATAATTTGTTCCAATCCAATCCAACTTTAGTTTCAAAATTTTTACCACAAACACAGTGGACCAAACTGCTAAAGAAAACATATATCAATAAAACAACCCAATTAAACTACATAAAATAACTAAACAAGTACTACACTGAAAAATGTAAACAAATAAATTGAGACGTGTCTGATGTGAAGAGGAAGATTATTACATAGCTAAGGAGCAGTTACAGCAAAGGCACCATCATCGTCATCCCTAACCTTACAGTCTGTTTGTAGTACACACAGGAGCAGTTGATCAGTTGACCTGAGAGAGCAGGGGTTGTAGCAGCCTCAGAGAGGTAGGTTGAGGCAAAGCCATTAAGGGGTATAAAAGTAAACTGATCCAAAAATACACCGAGAGCCAGTGAAGTGAAGCTAATTTGGGGGAAAAGTGCTCACAAATGACAAGCAGCAGCAGTGACCTCCACATGGTAATCCAGCCTTGTGATCACAAAGAGAAGGATTACTGTTTTATAATGTTATCTTAAAATAAGATGTTTGTTATTACCAGCTGCTGCTACTGGGAAAGGAGTCGGAGAGCCATTGTTATTTTTCCCCCACAAATCCTTTTGTACGTCACTGAAAATTTACATGCTGACAAACAAACTGCTATGGTCAAAATTAACATCTTGTATTAAGGAAACGTACAGTTTTTCTCAAGATTTATCTGTATCTGCATTTTATTATTATTATTAGGCCCAAGCAGCAGAGCTCTGCGGAGGCCTATTGTATCTATTAGGTTTATTATTTTTCTCTCGTATTTTGATTTGTTAATTTGAAGCCCTAAAAATGTACGAAAACTCATCAAACCTGACCCAATATTGTCCCCCAAATCAAATTCGAGTATTTTAATGGAATCAAAACTGGGCATTGCCAAGCAACTCTACAGTGCTCTCAAACGTGAGATAGATCAACTGTGAAGTCCTACAGAGCTGAAACTCGGTATATATGGAGAGGTACATCTCAGACAGAGGGAAAAGACACATAACACGTTGATCTAACTTGCTTCAAAGCACCAACAGTTTTCAGCTGACGCCGTAGCCATGGCGCCGTGGCCAAGGCAGACTTCACGCCGTTAACATACGTTTGGCTCTAAATTTCATAGTTTTGAGCCCAGATGCACCAAACTCACTCGGACCAATCTTAATCCAGGCCACAACAGGTGTGAGGTCCAATATTTGATGGAAGTGGCACAATGCCTCCACAGCGCCCCCCCAGAAATCTTTAAAAAATCACCCCCAAGCCATGCTTTGACTGACAACCATAAAATTTGGCACAACTGTGTGTTTTGTCAGGACCTATGAAAACGTCTCTTGGCGCCCTGGTCCACATCCCACAGGAAGTCCGCCATTTTGGACCTTAGCCACCCTTTTCTCTCTTTTACACAAGTTGTATCTGAACAAACTTCTCTGACAGCTTTGAACGTGGGGACTGCACAGTCACTCTGCAGAGTCTTGAGGCACTGAAGAGCAAAAGTGATCAAAAGCTTTTAGCTACATCACAGTGTGTGGGCGTGGCTAAGCTTCCAAATCTGACCTATCGCCATAAAACATTGAAGTGGACTAACTTCCACGAGTAAGGTCATGGCTCAATGAAACTTTCTGTCCTTCACAATAGAGCAGCTCTAATCACATTCACATCGTCTATGTTGACGTGACTAAGCTCCACCCCATTTGAACAGGATGTGACCTGTGTTTTAATATTGCGTTACTACATATTACTTCTGAATTAATTTAAGTTTCATGACATTCAACAACATAAAACTGAATGTTTCTCTCACCACCGGCTGCTGGCTGGAGCATGGGGATGAGGCAGAATGGCGAATTCAAATCCCTTGCTGTTTGCATATGGTTCAGTCTAAATCACATATGCATCATCCGATTTGCACCAAACTATATACGAATAACCTTTGTTAACCTCTAAAGCAGTGTTTTTCAACCTTTTTTGAGCCACGGTACATTGTTTTCATTGAAAGAATTACGATGCACACCACCAACAAAAAATTTAAACAAATGATACTCTATAGTCGCATATATTACATTTATATTAATTCTTATCAAAGTGTCTTTAATATGAATCAAATAAACATTTTTTTATCATATTTTATATCTCTTATTTCAAATTGGAGCCTCACTTTTGAGCTTCATCTAAACATGCTGCATCTCCTGCTTCTTAATTGCCACTTTCTAGATGTTTATTTAAAGAATTTTACTAATGACACGGTATCCAAACCAGTATGCAAAGCAACTTGTGGCCACCAAGATTATGTCTTAACCAAGCCATATGTAAAATATACAATGTATACATACTTCAAATTAACTCCGATGCTTATCTTCTAGCTTTTCTATGTTTTTTTTTCTTCTAAAAAAAACAAAAAAAACTGGTTAAAAATGTAGCTATCCATAATTTCTTATGGACAGAGAAGAAAGGAAACTGCAGTCCTGATTGGTACTTGTTTATCAATGAACTGCTGCCGGTATATAGTGAAATAGCCCTTCCAATGTTTTTAATTATTTTGACATTGTTGTTGAAGCTTTAACTTTAACAAAAACTTAACTGGTGTTAAAGACACAGATATGGGGGATGAGGGGCAGGAAGTCTTCCAGTTTATTGTAGTGTTATACGTAACAATACTGGCATGTATTACAGAAAACATATTTTAATAGATAACAATAGAGTACAGCTAATGTGTAATGTGAAGTCTCTCCACTCATCAAATAAAGTTTAATAAAGCTGCATTTGTCCCAAAACCCAACAAAACCCCTTCGAATTTTGTCCGTATCTTTTAGTTTGCAGTTAAGAACAATTCAGTTCACAGACATTTCCCTTAGCTCCAACATGTTAAGAAAATACCAATAACTGTAACTGTACAAAGTTATGCTTTGTTACAAAGCTTTTCAATGTTGTGAAGGCCAGTGTAGTGTTGTAGGTATCGTTATAGATAAAACAAATACTCCTCACAAAGGTAAACCATTCATTTGGTTGTACCCAGTGATGCAATCAGTAAAAGTTTAAGGCTAGGCTCTCCCACAGACTTGCTCTGGCTACAGGATCAGAACAAAGAGATCAGCAATGGTGAGAGTAAAAAGACATCCTTTAACAGAAGTAATTTGCTAAACAATGAATCTCTTAACATTCAAATAACCTGATAATTCAATACTGTTTGCTTTAAAACATATGCAAAAATAATAACATCGAGCTACCACAAACAAACATTTTAACCACTTTTTCAAAGGCTACAAAGAAGAAATACCCACACTCATTTATGACTCCAAATTCCAACACTACTAATCTTTACTTCTCAACCTAAAAAGCATAGGGAAAACAGGAAAAAAACACAGGAGGGAAAGTGCAAATGTAACAGCTGCGTGTGGGGCATACACGGCTTTTTATGGTCTGGCTTATGCACTAGTAATATTCATTCATTTATAATTATGGCATTCCTTTAGATACGTGCATTTTTCCCCCCATTGACAGCACAGTTCTAATCTCACAAAGACGCAAAGGTTTAGTTTACTATTTTCTAAAAGGTAAATAGCAGTGTGCAGCAATGCCTGCACATCCATCAGATGTATTGAAAAAGTCATACAGAGGACATGTACGAATTAAAACATAATGAGTGTTGCTATTTATTTATTGCAGTACCATATGGGAAATCTGTCTAGGTTACTTAAATTTTACTTTTATTAGTTAGATTTTTTGTTTAAACAGATTTTTTAAGTAATACGGCAACAGTTGGGGCACTGCATGGATCAGTGGTGACATCCGACAACCTAGTTGACCCCCAGTTTTTAATCACTGCCTGGGACAATATACATTTATTTTTATTCTTTTTGTATCTGCCCTTCTTCCTTGTCAAGCTACAGACTGTTATTGTTCTTTTTTCTTGTCAATGTGTATTTGCATTTTAATTTTTATTCAAATAAACCATACTGACCTAATTAAAGCAACACTAAGTAACTTTTCATAAAATATTTTTGGACCTTTTGTTAACTTATAGCTCGTTGAATAACACCTCTGTCATGGTCATAGGGGGTCCATATCGGTCTAACCTGCACAAAGCAAGTTTAAGGAGGGTGGCAGGAACCCTGCCACATAAAACAACTACAAATGTCCCGATTGCTTTACGGCATTCGTCACTTCCACTGTATCTTATTTTCATATGACATTGTTTGACACAATTGGATTCATTATGTCATCGCTGTTCATTTTTTACACAACCACTGGAATCAGAAATGTACTTCAATCCAACTAGTTGCGACCGGGAGATCAGGATTTTACAATGCTATACACTGGTCCTCTTGGGAAATGCAGTCTTCCTTCAGGCAAAATACTACCACTTTTGTCCACACTGGCCACAAAAATCGACCAAAAACGAAACTTCTTTAGTGTTGCTTTAATAATAGAATATAGCATAAAAAAGACATGGCATTGAATTGTCTGTGTCCCTTGTACAGACAATCACTTTATAATTAAATTTTATCACAAATTTAAAGAGCAGCTACAGCAAAGGCACAATCATCGTCATCCCTAAGCTTAAAAAGCGGAAGTAAAAGTTCAGCCACTGTTGTGGGAAACATTATATTGCCAAGCAAGTAAGAATCACTCAGTCTGGTTTATTTAAATACTTTGTGAAACAGTATGAGAGTTTGCAGAGTCACCGTCCTCAAAAATATTCAGAGAAATCCACCTCACAGGCAGAATGCACATGTGTCTTGAAGATCTCAGTAAAAGGTGCGAGTTAACATTGAACAAGGAGAACAGTTTTAAACCGTCTCCTTTTGAGGGACGGTTGAAGTTTTTTTATCTGAAACAAACTGCTTCTAATTTGCTGAAGACAAACTATAGCATCATTCTTAATACTTGAGAATGACCTATGGATAGGCATACGATGATTTGGGTGAATTCATGTTTCATACTACTAGGAAAAAAAATTCTATTCCCCCTTTTAACCCTGTCAAACTTATTAATAACTTATGTAAAATCTGGACACAAAATATCATGTTGCTATGAATGTGCCTTCAGTCATTGTATGGCCTTTGGGGCTTTCAGTCATACTTATATATTTTTCTTAGAATGCAGGACCTTAGAAAAGGTGATGCACAAACCTTTCTAACTCCACTTTCACACATCAACACTTTATCTACCATAACGTTCTCTGGTGGGCCTTTACAGTTTCCAAGGCAACCTGCAAAGTGCTGAAAAGTGGATAGACTTAGGAAATGGCAAAGCAAGACAAATTCAAGAGGGGAGGCTGGAGGACCTTTTTATGTTTTGTTTTACCTTAAGAAAGGGGGCAGTGCAATATTTGTCCAACGCCCCTTACAAATGTACGTGTTTATCCAGACATGCTGGACAATAATGAAAAATGAAAAAAAGGTAGTATGTAATCACGTGGGAACATTTTCTCATCGATTTTATAACTCTACTGTAAATTGATTTAAAAATGTTAATTTTAAATAAAGGACATATTGATAGTTTATTAAAACATATAATTACTGTTGTTACTTTCAGATATTTTGCTATGCATTTGTTTTTATTCTGAAACAACCAACATCACATTTGAATAAAAAATAAATCACAAATACCTTTCTCAGTGTTGTTAACACAACAGCTTGAACTGAAATGTGCTGTCTTAGTATCACCAAAATGTAATAATCTTTGGTGAAATTAAATTAAAAAAGAAATAATTAATTTGAAAAGTTCTGAAACCTACATGTTATCCACAAGCAAACATATAGTATACTATATGTTACTCTACAACATTTTAAAACTGTATACAGAGACATATGTATGTAGCACAGATATATTATGTGTAAACCAAGCATATGTAACATTTGTACAAACACAGGAAGCTTTTTATATGATTGCGTCAATGCATCTCAAACATTGGGACAGTGTGTGGTTTACTACTCTGAAGCATTTCATTTTCTTTGAAAAACAGTACCAACATGACACAAGTGTAACCTTGTTTTCTTAAATACTTTTTCGTTTTTGTTCATTGATCACTTACATTTTTTGAAACTCTTATATGTACTGCAAGGAGGTAAGTTCAACAACTAGGTTGTTCTACTCGAAAGTTGTTGTCCACGCTTCAGCCAGTGGTGAAGCATTGTTAATGTAAAAATGCCTTCTCCCCTTCTCCGAAAGAGAGCATATAATGATGGGAATATATGCCTTTTTAAAACTTGCATTTGCAGTTGAGACCTAGAGGAAATAGGCTATATTATTTAATTTACATGTTAATATTTTATACTGGAATAATTTAAAAAGAGCTTAAGAAGTCAACAGACAATATTTAAATCATATTCTTATTTTATTTATGCAGCGTCTTATATTTTTTTTGACACTGAGGTCGGAGGTTACGCCTGACGTCATCGGCTAGCGCATTAGGGAAGGGGATTTTTTTTGTTTCTTGTTTACGTGCTGCACATGTGTCGGAGTGAGCTCGTCATTGACCATGAATGTAAACTTGAACTGGGAAAGATAAAGTTGCCAAAGCTGAGACGGAGTCTTGTCGTCATTAAGGGTGCAACATCGGTGTCTTTATTTGTAAAACCTTTAATTCATTGGCATTAAAGTACCCACATACCATTGGGTACTGCTAACAAATTAAAAATGAAATTGTTTTCCTAAAATGGAACAAACACATGGTGGTCCAGTTGTATAAGCTACAGCCTGGCAAGTGTCCTGGGCTCTCCTTGTGGTCTGACAAAAAAAAAAAGAAGGGAATTGTTGTGTGTGCAGTGTTATTCAACCTTTTTTGTCTCTTTTGCCTTGTGAATAAGCTGCCAACCTTTCAAGGGTGGGCCCTGCTTTCAACTAATGATCCAGTAGAGATAATTGTCGTAGATGGATGTCATAACCCTACACAAATGAGTGGGTATAGAAACTAGATAGATTGTACAAGTGAAATATTTATTATGTTCCATTGACGTTAAATATATGTTTGACAATTTTCTTATGTCCAACTTCTTTGGAATTGGGAGTTTAGATTAGATTGGTAGTGCCAAATTAAATGTGGGTTATTGATATACCTTAATAAGTATTATTACGCCCACCAGGTTCGTTTGGTGGGGTAACATTAAAGGAGACCACACAATAATTTTCTGATTGAATGAAGATTGAATTTATTGAATTATACTAAAGGAACGAAACCTGAAAAAGGAAAATACCTTAAATAAGAAACCAAAATAGATTAGTGCAAAACCCATAACTAACCAGAAATAAGTAAATGCAAAAAAAACTTAACAAAAACCCAACCATAAAATACAAATGAATACACATGAGGTTTTGAGGAGGGCGACGGACCCTACCTGATGCATGCATGGCAGCTTTTAAAGCAGCAGACCACCAATCAGGGCAAAATATAACACCTACAGAAGGCCTATCTCCAGAGCCCTACCCGGAAAAAAGGTCAGAGACCCACTGCAGACGTAACACCGCCCCCCTTAAAACAGAGGATCCCAACTAGGACCTCTGTAGCCATTTTTCCTTTAATCTGGTCCATCAATGGCACGAGACAATACATCAGCCAACACATTTTCAGTGCCTGAACTGTGCCAAATGTCAAGGTTGTAAGGTTTCAGAAATAAGGCCCATCGCATCAACTGCTGATTTTGACTCTGTAAGGAGTGCAAAAAGGTCAAAGGGTTATGATCTGAATACACCACAACAGGAAATGCACCCCCGCCCACATACACATCAAAGTGCGGCAGTGCAAAAATAAGAGCCAAGGCCTTTTTTAATAATTTAATAATTAAGTTCATGTTGATTTAACTTCTTAGAAAATAAACACACTGGATGGTGAACACCTTCCTCATCAGTCTGCAACAAAATGGCTCCCGCACTCATTTGACTAGCATCATCAGCCTGCACTTGGAATGGCAGATCTAATCTTGGAGCAAACAAAACAGTTGCAGAGCTCAAGATAAATTGACGTTTTCAAATGCCTTCTGATATGTTGAGGACCACCTAAACTGGATTTTAGTCGTTAATAGAGCCACTACAGTAGACAAATTCTTACAAAAATGTTCTATAGTAACCTACAATACCCAAAAACCTCATCAACTCCTTTTTTGAGGTAGGAGGTGGGAAGCTATCAATGGCTTGGACTTTAGCTCTTACTGGTTTAACTTGTCCTTGCCCAATAACTTTTCCCAATTTAAGTTACTGTATCTCTTGCAAACTCACATTTTGCTAAGTTCACAGTTAAACGAGCATCCTGAAGAAGCTGAAAAAAATTTCCGGATGCTTTGTATATGTTCAGTCCATGTGTCACTGGAGATCACTACATCATCCAAGTAGACAGCACAACCTTCCAACCCAGCCACTACTTGATTCATCAACCGCTGGAAAGTGGCAGCTGCATTACTAAAACCAAAAGTCATTACCGTGTAATAAAGGAAGACACCTCTTGGGCTCGAGCAGATAAGGGTACTTGATAGTAACCTTTGAGCAAATCAAATGTACTCACATACTTCGCAGTTCCAATACATAACATGTGCAGAAGGCCTATCTCCAGACCCCTACCAGGAAAAAAGGGCAGAAAACCACTGCAGCCATAAAACTATGTAAACAAGAAACATAGAATATTATCACTGAAAATGTGACAACAGTATAACATTTAATTAATGAACACCAGATTTAGTGTTCCTCTTTTTTCCCTTCAAGTAATCACTACGGACAAAATAACAGTTTGTGGATTCATCATCAGCATTGCAGACAAATGCTATCTTTTTTTTCCCATATGTGATCCTCTTCACACTTTTTCATGCCAGTCTGAATACATCAATGTTGATGTTTTCGGACCACAAAAAAATACAATTTGTGCTTAATCAATGGTATTAAATCATGTATCTGACTTTTACATAACTAACATGAGACATGTGTCATATTGATAAAGCAGAACTGCTTATTGAGCTAATGCACTTGTGTATTGGGATCAATCTCACAATGTCCCTCCAAAGACATAGCAGGAAGAAGTTGAACAGCTCACCAGTGTGAGGAATAGATTTTTGGGATCAATTTGTAGGAACTACAGAAGATTGTGTTATTAATGCACCTAATTAAATAGACCTGAAGATCACACATACATTAAAACATGTCAGGGCTAATTGTCCTAACTACAGGATAATCTTGGAAATGTATTACAACGTTCTTTATGGTAATAATACATGATTCATAAAGACATTTCTTGTTGCAAATGAACATGAAACCATGCAAGCCATTTGAGTATTTATTCAATATCCTAGATATCACACCTCGGTTTTCTTTACTAGTTTGCACTTTGACCATACTAGTTTAACATTTTTGTACTAGCTAGGCAGTTTGTTGCACTAGTATACCAAAAGGTAGTGCCACTTTATTTTAAGAAACTAATAACAGGTTTGTCCAGCTTTGAGCATACTTTTTTACAAACTAGTTGGCTTTTCTGCCAAATTAGTCAAATTTTACATTGTACTAGTTTACGAGTGGACTTTAAAATTTCTAGTATGTTAACTAGCTAACACATATTTCTGCTTACTAGTTAACTATTGGCAGTCAATTGTCTGTACTTGTTTACTAGTAGGAGCAAAGATATTTACTTGTAAAAATTTATTTTAAGACTAAAACTACTTCACTAGTGAGACATTTAATGTCCAGCTAGTCGACTAGTAAGGCATTGTAATGTGCAAATAGTCGACTATTAAGACATTGGAATGGTCAAGTAGTTGATTACCAAGGCTTTTTAATGTCCAACTAGTTTACTAGTAGCATGCAATTCCCTTACTAGTGAACTAGTTGGACAGTAAAATGTCAATATCTAGTTTTACTTCAGACAGTGTACTTTCACAGTAAAAGATTAATTTTACACTTTCCTACTAGATTTTTTATATTACATGATGTTCTCTATTGAATTAATAACAGTATATTGTTTCCACACCTCAACATCAAGCCAGGAGTTTCACGTTTCTCGATGTATTTATATTTTATTGTAGGATTATTTTAAAATTGGGTTGGGCTGTTTGTTGTTGTACTTCGTATGGGAGGAGAAGCGAGTAGTTGAAAGTTTGGGGCGGCTTCTGTGGAAAGACACCATGGAAGTGGAAACAGCCGGAATTTATAGGAGATTTGCAATGAGTTGTGAAAATGAGATCAAACGCTTTGCCAGCTTTGTGAGTAGGAAGACTGCTGACCAGTTGTAGGTCAAAAGAGATCATTAATGTTAGAAAATCAGAGGATTTAGGGCAGTCAATGTGGATATTCATATCACCAAGAACCATTGTGGGACAATCAAATTCATGAATGTAGGAGAGTAGGATATCAAGTTCATCTAGAAAATCAACAAGTTGTCTAGGTGAGTGATACATGACGATCATGCAGATTTTGACTGGTGCAGAAACAAAGATGGCATGGTATTCAAAAGTGTTGTATTTGACATTAGGCTTCAGTTGGTTGTATTTCATTTGTTGATAATTAACAAGCCTGTTCCACGACCTTGCCCAGATGTAGCCCAGGTGTGGGAGAATGTGGGCCCTTTTCCACCAAACTGGTCCTAGTGCCGGTTCGGTGCTAGAGCCAGACTTACCACCGGTTCTGTGTGTTCCCACTGACCAAACCGATTCCTAACTGGTTCCAAACTGGTGTTTAGCTGGCCCCAACGCGATGATGTCAGCGACTGGGGGCGGGGCTTTGTAAAACCTAATAGCTGGTAAACAGGAAAAGAGCAGCAGTTTTAAACAACACTGGAGGTGCTTGTGCGGCCAAAGTAACAAAATGGACCTGAAGTCAAGCAGCAGTGGTCAGGGGAGGAGACAAACTTCCTGCTGGCAGTGTGGTCCTCTTCCAAAGTGCAAAGGAAACTTGAGGGGGCTTCAAGAACCAAACCGATGTTCCAATACATCCAGCAAGAGATGGCATTGTAAGGATATGAGCGCAAATTATTAACAAGCTTAAAGAGTGTTTTTGTGATCTTGTGGCGGTTGGATTTGGTGCTAAATCTACTGGGTATTGATGACGTATGCATACGCATGGAGCGACATAATGACGTACCTTTCCAGCCAGTACAGGTGTGTGGAAAAACAAACGGTTCTTTCTTGGTTTGCACTTGTAACCAGCCGCAAACCGGCTCTAGCACCAGCACGGAACCAGCCCTTGGTGGAAAAGGGGTATGTGTGGTTGATTGAAAGTGCAGCTGGGGTAGCCCTGTCTTCAGGCATAATACAATTCTCAATGAGAGCCAGGATTTCAAATGACAGGTGTTTGGCATAAGCAGTTAGGAAGTCAGCTTTGTTTACGGCGGATTGGCTGTTCCACAGCCCCAAGGGTTGTGGTGTGAAACCTTCTGCGAAAGACTTAGACAACAGGAATGGAATTAAGAAACATTTTAAGCAGGTGGTTACGCTGGAGCTCCAGCAATATGGCAATGGGAGAAGATCACCTTGTTCAGTGGCCTTGCTCGATGGACATGCCCAGGTACACGCAGATCTTTACCCGAGAAAGGCTAACACTTTCGCTGACGCTTCAGCCCAAACCCCCGAATTCTCATGCAGTGCACACAAACCAGTAAACAACACTGAGATGTGATATTAAGGACATGTAATTAATACTCGACCAGCTTGCCCTAATGCACAGTCAACACCCACATTATCACTTTCACTTTTTTTTCTTTTGTAAAATAAAATAGTTAAAAACACGTTGTATAAACAAACAAAAAAAAAATTAAAAAATTAAAAAATTAAGGATTATTTCAGCTACTAAACTTGAACCTTTTTCCTTTAATGTAAACTATGTGAGTGAAGCAGAATATTATATTAGGAATTAATATATATTTTTCTTTAAGGTATGAAAACTTTATAAGCTTTCTCTTATATATTACCTACTTATGAGTTATACCGCCTGGTCTTTATCGGGTCTCTCTTCTTTAAGGCAATTCTGAGGTAAAGATAGGGATCATAGTTCTCTCTCATTATTCAGTTCGGCCCACTTTGCAAACTTTTACTCCATTTAATTGAAATAAATTAGTTACCGCCCTCTGTTAACAGTTTTATAATTTCAATTGTATTTTTTTTTCCCAAAAATCTATAAAAGCTGTTATGATGTAGTTTTAAACATAGACTGGTTACCATTGGTAAGATATACCAAATCATCCGTTGATTCTATTAACCAAAATGCTTTTGTAAAAGATTTAAAATATAAAATGGAGCCATACTGGTAAAAGTTTGAAAAACTGACAGTACAATCCTAATATCAATTCAATGAGAAATAAATTTACAGGTTTTAATTGTATTTTATAAACTCTTGAGGTTATATTTTTCCCATAGTTTATAATCATTACTGCAAAGAAAAATATCAAGAGAAATAAGGATAAACTCAAACCTGTGTGGCACAAGGCCCCCATGTTTGCAAGCTGTTGCACTAAAGCATTTTTCCTAGCAGCTCATATGCTAATTTGAGTCCTTGTGCATGTGCTAACCGGGTGGTGAATAAACACAGGCCGTAATAAGGTAACCTTGGCACACCAAAATAAAGGCTACAGCACAGTGGAGCTTGAAAGCGACAAGTTACTCTATCATTAGAAATCTGATTAGGCTAGAGGGAAAGAACCCAAGTGCTAACCAGGTACTTTAAAAGGCAAATCAGTGCTGAGAAATTTAGGACATCGTTGGTATGTGAGCAGGTGTTCTCCCTTCAACAGATGATGGAAAACACCTGCTATGAATTCACTAATGGTATAGCTTGCAGCTGGAGTCCTCTACCTTGAAACATCAAAACATCCCTGCAGCAGATAGACGTTTATTTAATAATGATTTTATAGTGTGTACACTCATTTTCATTATTATCATTGGAATGGTCATGTTTGTTTATTATTAGACAGATTAAACAGAGAAAGTGCTCAACTTAGTAGTTGAGTCAAATTATTGATACTTCAGGTCAAACCTTACTGAACTCCAACTAAAATGGCTTGCTGAAAAAATTTTCTTTAGTTAAATTACATAAAACCAATTTTCTATATACATTGGTCATCAGATGTACAGGTTTTTTTGTACTCCATTTCTTTGTTGTTTATACAGAAATGTATAACTCTCTGAAACCAGCTGAACATGTACCAATATGTAAAACCACTCTCCCCAACAAAAGGTAAATACCACCTATGAAGATTTAGTTACAAATATTATAAAAAATAAAATAAAATTAGTCAGACAGTTCCCTGAATTATTTCTTACATCCACTAAACCATCAATTTGTGGTTTGCAGAATCTTAGTGATGCTCTTGTTTAGTCAAACTTGAAGAATATACAAACTTTCTATCTTAAAATCTTATTTGCTTGTCTTTTGACTTTGCTAAGCTTTGTGTAAACTAAACTAAACCAAATAAAGTTATGTACTTCCAAATCAATCCCGAATGTGAGCAGCAACTGTGATTAGGAACATTTTTGTAACAATATAGCTGTTTGCCAATGGGACTTCAAGAAAGAAACACAGCAACAATAGATTACAAAGCTATGCTGAGCCTAAAGTTACAAGTAACAACACACTTTCAAGGAATGTAGTGGTGTCAAACATACAAGTATTTGTAGTATAAAATACTAATACCCAGTAAATGTACTCTCTTACTGTCCACCCCTGGTTGTATTTAATTAAATTCCCAAAATTTTATTGTTTCAAAAAAAGCATTTTTATTCCTCTAATGCTAGAAGACTTTCAACATTTTCTTTAGTAAAATTGAACTTAAATCATACATGTATTTAAGTGCGATAGAATAACTACCCAACATTACCTTTATACAACCTTATGCATTTAAGGATGGGTGAAGTCAAGGAGCTGAAGGCACCAGTAAATTGTAGCTTAAAGGAGATGAGCATGTAGAACTGTGGTATGAGAACCCATGTTTTAAAAGCTGCTGAGACATCTTCTGTATTTTTGGATCTAATTTATGGTACCTCTTGACCTTATATTATGTAACTTTGCACTTTAAACTGGTTTGTTGCTTAAATGTGCTATACAAATATACTTGACTTCACGTTTCCCTGCACTACATTTTTTCCTTCCAATCAACTTTTCATTAATATTCTTTATTGAAATACATTGCTGTTTATTTGGCAGTGAAGTTGTGTGGATTACCAAAGAGTGTGACTGCTTTCAAGTCAGCAATATCCCCCATAATTCCATAGACATGGAATTTTTTTAACATTTTATTTTGGGGTTTTTAATAGCCGTAAGATTCATCGAACACTTTGTGTGTAATGAATCAATAGGCAATCCTTTCTATTACATTTACTTATCATGATCTGGTTCTGTTTAAAACCTGCCAACCAGAACAATCCATCAATTTTTCTTTGCCCAATATATAACCTCTACTGTTTTATTACATAAATAAATACTGAAGTTCAGATAATATGTGTCATGTTTCAGATATGTATTTAGGAATGTTAATGGTAAACATATTAATACTAATTTTATTTGTATCCTTTTCCTTCAAAAAGTTTTATTTTTAAGTATGGCTCACACCGTAAAGGTAGATTTCTGTAATGCACTCTAGGATGGTTTCCAGCTCCCTTTAAAAATGACGAGATGGAAGGGAAGAATGATTTATGTGGTTTGTTTGTTGTAAAACTGGTATTTTATTAATACAAATAAATATAGTAATTTATGGTAGCAATCTTGAAGCTAAAGATTTGAATGTGAGAAAATGTAATTTCTTGGTGTCTCATTTTTCTGTTTACGGTTGGGGATTATTACAATTCTAATCTGAATTTCAGCAAAAAAATGCTTTGACTCGAAATTGTAGTGTTGTTTGTCGTATGTTTAAAGGGAACTATTATTTGTCACATCTTTACGTCGTACCTAAACACTTGTGCATAGATTAAAACCAAAACATTTGGCAAACATTAATAATAATAATTATTGATTATTGGAGTATTAACATCAATATCATAACTGCAGGAAATCCATTTGGTCATTTGCAGAACTTACCAGGGTGAAATGAAATGTCTTGTCTTTTGGAACACACAATTTTGTCCCTGAAAAAGATGTTGCTTCAGGGTTCACAAAAGTAATAAATATTGTGTCACTTTTTAACTTTTTTACTTGTGTCTCTAAAGTTTGCTTACATAACAGTGTTGCTTACTTTAAGGAGTAGTGACTTACTATGTGTTTGTCCTTTCCTTTCTCTCCAGCTCTGCCGAGTTACACTTGTGGTAATCCTGGCCAGCTACTGAATGGCTATCAACAAGGGTCAACTTTCAATATAGGGGATAAAATCCACTATAGCTGTAGCCCTGGCTATGTACTGGAGGGTCACACCACACTCTCCTGCCTCACCACTTCAACTGGGACTGCTGCCTGGGATTTCCCCCTCCCTTACTGCAGAGGTAAGTGACATATATACCTGCAAGGCTAAAGCTAATATAAGTTTGTATGCCTAAAGAGGAGTAAATATTGCCTGTTTTTTTTTTTTTGTTTGTTTTTGTTTAGTTTTTTAATTCATGTATATGCCATGACCCTGAGCAGAATTTGTGATTATTTTTTTATTTACCTGCATTATTATTACACAAAAGCCCAGTCCTACTAAATACACGAAAAGTCTTTAAACTTTTCTTTTTTTATTGCAATTGACAGAACTGCTGATTTTCTCCTGACTGTATAAGCCTATACAAACTTTAAATACTTTTGTGTGATTAAACACACACACGTTCGGTTTCTCTATCCTGGTGGGGACTTTTCATTGATTTCCATTTATTTGTCATGGATTTCAGTGGCCACGCGCATGCACATTCAGTCCATTTTTTTTTCCTTTCTGTTATTCACCAGCTGATGAAATTAATCTTCCCACCCACAAACATTTATGTGTATTAACAATGTTTGCTGTGTTCATACTGATATCCCATTTACAATGGCAGGACCTCATGTGTGTGCTTAGGTCCTTGAGCCAATTCTCCCCCTAGCAAGCACCCCTGTGGCAGCAACACCTGCCATTGAATGTTGTCTGACTAATTGTGACAGTTTATGAGGTAAAAAACAAAAAAACAAAAAAAAAAATGGGTCATCCAAATTTTACATAATTCGTCTTTGTGCTAAAGTAATTTCTACAACTGCAACATGATCCACATGCTGTCAACATGTGAGCTTGCATGTCCATTCATTTCGATTTATCATCTTGTGTTCTAGTGTCCATGTGTGAGTTCCCATGTATCCAAACCACTGAATTGCCATACCATCTGCAGCCAGGCCGGGAGTCAGGAAGCCGACAAAGGAGCACACATGGCTGGGCACCATACGCCAGAAAAAGCCCCCACTCACCCATCACATGCAGGCACATGACAGTACAATACATCCAAAAACAGCCTATTGATGGTGTTTTTGTCATATTCCCTTTGTAATTGTAAAACTGTTACAGACTTCTCATAAATTCCAGGATATGTTTGGAATTTAGTTAATGTGTTTCCCAATTCTGAAATGACAGAATTTTACTGGAATAGAAAAAATGGAGTATGGAAAAAAAAATATTTCTAGACAATTTTTTCTATATCCATTATAATTTCTTAAAGATCCATTCACCTATCTATTCTCTCATTTATCATTCCTCAATTTGGTTGACAGTTGTTCCCATATGCAGGTCCGGTGTATAAAAACAAACACACTGTAAATCTCAACATACCTTAGCATAATCAGAAGATTTATTTCTTCAAAAAAGCAATAGTTATTAAAAACTAGTAGTTTTGCTACTTATTCTGTATTGTGCATTCCAAGTCCACCTTAGGAGAACAAAAAATCTCAAACACTCTTATGTCATTAGGCCCACTTTTCAGCTGAAATTACACATCAACAAGTTTTAGGAACTAGCAATTTTGCTGTGATTAATAGAGGTCCCTTCGAGTCCACATAAAAGTCAACTTGTACACCTGAGTGCACTTTCATAATGCGCAAGTGCATTGTTAATGTCATTCCAATTATAGTGCCTACCCATATGTGGAGGTGTAAAGCTCCCAATTTAGTTTTTACCAGGGAAGACATTTTGGCATGGTCACTCCTTTGCACTTAGTGCCAGCAGTGTTGAGCCAAACATTAAATACAGCCAATGATTGCACAGATAAACTTTTGTATGTCCTGTTATACCCTCATCAATTTGTTTGATCTGTATTCAATTATTATATAATCCAGGGGTCTCCTACCCTGGTCCCTTCAGAGCCACTGTCCTGCAATTTCTAGATGCAACCCTGCTTCTAAATAGTTGCATCAAATAATTCCGAACTATCAAGTTTGGACAAAGCCTGGTAATGAGCCAGTTAATAGCTTCATGTGTGTTGAAGCAGGGTTGCATCAAAAACCTGCAGGACAGTGGCTCTTAAGGGACCAGGGTTGGAGACTCCTGATAAAAGGACACGTAAATCAAATAATCTTTCAAATACACTTTGCGAATCTATTCTCTTCACACTTTTAGTTATGTTTTCTATTTTTTTCTGTGTGGTTTTCCCTAGAAAACCTAGTAGGAACCATTTGATACAGGTTGTCTGAAATAATATGACTACAAAATGGAGACGGGGATTATGAGATGGAGAGCTGTTGATTAGCTATTGATGTCCCTCCCTGGATTGTTAACTTTAACTTTAACATACATATGTTAAGCCAATATCACTTTAAAACAAAAACAAGAATGAGTCCTGAAATCCACCCTCTAACATTTAGGAAACAAAATAAAAATGCATTGTCTTGCAGCTAAGCAATTGACAACAACACAACACTTGAGAAAATAAAATCTATAAAGGTAAAAGCTCTTTCTGTTCAGAAACTCATCTATTTGCTAGAAACTCTTTGCGTCCATCATTATGTCATAATGTATACAGTAAATATAAAAAAATGTACAGAGAAATGTAATTTAAAATCAAAAAATCAAAAATCTAATTTTTCACAAAATACAATAGCATTTATTATATAAAATCAGGGACAGACAGGGGTTAGCCAAGTAATTTCCAACACAAAAAAAACACTTTGCTTGATTCATATAGCTTAGACAGTAACAGGTTTTATTCTATTTAAATAACTTTAATATTTGCAATTAGGTGAATATAATTATTTTACATTATTTAAAGAAAAAATAAATAAGATAATGTTAATCAATCTTACAAAGAATGAAATATAGTTATTGAATGTCTGAACACTTAGAAATAATGGCAATTTAGAGAAAGATCTGCACTAGATATCATGGAATTCATGTGAAAATGTATTTTCATTGGAGACCTGTGATTTGACAATTTATTAGGACTTGGTCCACTAAGACTTTAGGCGTGACATAGATAGTCAGCTAAAAGACTCAACCTGGATTTGCAACTTAAAGATTTGTGAATTGTACTTGTGAACCTCTGCCAAAAACAGCTTGAGAACGACTATTCGAAAGAGAGAGAATGGAAATCGCAATAAGTTCTAGTAACGTATTTATGCTGCATTTCCTTCCCTGTGAACTTTAAAGTAAGATTTCAAAATTAAATCACCAGACTCAACTTACCTGTGTTCTTGTTAAAGAATAGAAGACAAATAGAGTTTGTCAATTCCTGTGATCTGTGACAACATATAATAACACTAAAACAAGTACAGAAAAAAATAAAATACAAAAATGTCTTTACCTAACTGCAGTCCTGTCTTGTTGCATGATATAAGCTAGGCAGATGTCTCAGTTTTAATTGTATTTTTTATTGTTTTTTTAGTTAAAATTCAACATAATGGTAACTAAACAGCTAATTTCTCCAGTTATTTCCATGTTTTATTTGTTGAAATAGTATTGATTCAGTGCTTGTTACAGTTGTAAATACCCCTGTTTGCACATTTATGTAAGTTGTCCCATGTTTTAAACTCTTAAATCTAGTTTTCTGTTCCTGCTTTTAGGTCATTGGTGTACATGAAAAACTATTTGTTTTATTTATGTCTTTAAAATATGTATGCTTTACAGCTTGCACGCATTGCTCCCTCCCTTCCCCAGAAGATATAGTTAAAAGTGTGTCCACAAAAACAAAGCAGCAGATGAAACTTAGTAGCAACAATGACAGTAACACCGTTAAGTCAAAGAAGACTGTTTGACATAAATATTGACTTGTTGAAAAAAGCATTGTTTATTTGTTTAATAAAAATCATATTCCACCCATTTTAAATATTGTAACATGTTATACAGTACTTCTTTGGTGTCATTGCTGGATTTTGTTCAACTTACATATCGTCCTTTCAAGTGTGAAGAAAGAAATCCTTCCAAGTGTGAAGAAACGTTCATGTGTAGAATGTCAATATATCCCTTCATGCACTTTTCTTTCTACATTCTGTTTCCTGTCTCTCCCATTGCAACAATCACCTGTCATGGCTTATGCCATCTTCCTTTTTCTTTATTGTCCACCTTCTTTCCATTTTTTTTTTTTTTGGTCCAGCTTTAGATGTCACCTGTCATCCTCTTCATCCCCTGTTTTTCCCTTTAAGTCGTGATTTCCCTCCTGTTGAAAATCACACCCCCAGATTCGAGCTCGTCCATGTTCCCTCTCGCCCTCCCTCAGGGGGGTGGCAACACTGACAGGTTGAAAGAATGATGGACGGGCCTATGATGTTTCATCAACATCCTACCCATCAGATGTTACTGATACACTATAATCTGTTCTCCTGAAACACACTTTTATTACAATGTACATCATTCTCAAACACGACCAACTGCATACCAGTATATTGATGCCTGTGTAACTTGAAAATATGCCAGACCTTATCTCCAAGATGCTAGTGGCAAATCCTGTAAGCACTGTAATTATTAGTTATGGTCTCCATGGGTCAGACTGGTTTAGGATATCTAATCACCTCTGATATATATATATATATATATATATATATATATATATATATATAAACAAATACAGTCACCAGCCACACTTTATTAGGTACAGCTGTCCAAGTGCTTGTTAACACAAAGTCACTATCAGCGAATGGCATGGCAGCAACTCAATGCATTTAGACATGTAGACATAGTCAAGATGATCTGCTGCAGTTCAAACCGAAGAACAGAATGGGGAAGACGGGTTATTTAAGTTTGGTATGTGGTTTGTTTGTTGGTGCCAGAGTAGTGAGTGTGAGTATTTCAGAAACCACTAATCTACTGGGATTTCCACGCACATATATCTCTAGGGCTTACAAAGAATGGTTCAAAAACAGAAAATATCCTGTGAGCGGCAGTTCTGTGGGAAAAAATGCCTTATTGATGCCTGAGGTCAGAGGAAAGTGGTCCGACTTGTTTGAGCTGATAGAAAGGAAATGGTATTGCAAATAACCCCTCATTACAACCAATGTATGCAGAATAGCTCTGTGAATGCACAACACATTGAACTTTGACAGAATTTGGTGTCAACAACATAAAAGCATTGTTCCATCCTGCCTTTTATCAACGGTTCAGTCTAGTGGGGGTGGTGTAGTAGTGTGGGGGATATTTTATTGGCCCTCTTCGGGCCCCTCAGTACCAATTAAGCATTGTTGCTGACTATGTCCATCCGTTTATGACCACAGTGTACACATCTTCTTATGGATGCTTTCAGCAGGACAACCTGGTATGTCATAAAGCTCAAATCCTCTCAGACTGGTTTCTTGAGCATGAAAAGTTTACTGTACTCACATGGCCTCCAGATCTCAATCCGTCAGAGCACCATCGGGATGTGGTGGAACAGGAGATTTGCATCATGGATGTGCAGCCGAAAAATCTGCAGCAACTGCATGATGCTATCGTGACAATATGAAGCAAACTCTCTGCGGAATGTTTCCAGTGTCCTGTTGAATCTATGACACAAAGGATTAAGGCCATTCTGAAGGCAAAAGGGGGTATAAACCCTCTACAAGCCAGGTGTACCTTATAAAGTGGCTGGTGAGTGTGTATTATCAAGAAATCAAGGAATCAAGGAATTTTTATTTGTCGTCACATCACATGTAGTACATGAGGTGGGACGAAATTCTAATCCCCCGGTCCAGTTTTCACCCTGATAGCAATTTTAAATAATATAGTAAAATATAAGAACTATGCGCGAATCGGATTTGACTACACAGAATCTACAATATGGACACAGAATCTACAATATGGGACATCGGAAATAGCAGCAATGAAAATTCGTAGTGCAAATAATATAATAAAATATAAAGAACTATACGAGAAATAGGATTTGACTACACAGAATCTACAACATGGGACTTCGGACATAGCAGCAATGAAAAAGTGCAAGTGACATTAATTGAGATTTTAAAGTGACATTTTAAAGTGTGATATTAAAGTGAACAGTGCCGGTTAAATGATAAAGTGTTTTTAATTTCTAATTGTCCTTGCGTGTGTTTGAGAGTATCACAGCTTCAGGAATGAAGCTGTTTCTCAGTCTGGTGGTTTTACACTTGATGCTCCGCAGCCTCCTGCCTTAGGGGAGCGGGACAAAAAGTGAGTGTGCTGGGTGTGTGGGGTCCTTCATGATGCCGGAGGCCCTCTTCCTGCATCTGGAGGTGTAAATGTCTGTGGTGCTGGGGAGGCTGACTCCAACAGTCCTCTGTGCAGCCTTCGCCACCCTCTGCAGAGCTTTCCATTCTGCAGCAGAACAGCTTCCATGCCACACGTTGATGCTGGAGCACAAGACGCTCTCCACCACACATCTGTAGAAGGAGGTGAGAACTGAGCTCCCGAGTTCAGCTCTTCTCAACCTCCTGAGGGAGTACAGCCGCTGGTGCGCCTTCCTGACCAAAATGGAAGTGTTGTTGCTCCAGGTGAGGTTGTTACTCAGGTGTACACCCAAGTACCTGTAGCTGCTGACCACTTCACCGCAGATCCTCCCATGTGCAGGGGGAGGTGGGCATGCTTGCCCCTTCTGAAGTCCACAATCATCTCCTTGGTTTTCTTTACATCAATGCAAAGGTTGTTATCTCTGCACCAACCCTCTAGGTGTATTATATATATATATATATATATATATATATATATATATATATATATATATATATATATATATATGTATAATACACACTAAACTTGACAGAAAGTCAGGTTCCTTGTTTGTGTGCACAACCTAGGCAAATTAAGCTACCTCTGAACTGAGTTCTTGGGAATTTGGATATCTAATCAACACCTCATATGCAATCATGTTTGTGAATGTATCAATAGCTGCTGACCACTATATATTTGTAATAACCCACAGGTATTGCAGTGTGGATAGTGCTCTGATGCAGTCATGAAGTTGGCCTCAAAACTTGCTCAGATCTTTAGATTTGCTTTCTTTTTTACTTTGTGGACAAAACATTCAGGTTTCCTTGGATTTTCAACTGAGTAACAGTCGCATTATTAAAGTGATTCTTTTTGTGATTTTGTTTATCTGGCGGTGGACGTAATGGTATGTGTGAAAACGAATTCAGTATAGTTCATATGTGCAAAATCTTAAAGCTGTCTTCGAGTATCATATCAATACAACATTGAACAAATGCCTAAATCTTCAACCGTATGATTTAAGCTTTGATTGACTAACTCCTGCATTAATCTAAGTTCAATCCCTTTCCTTTTGCTTGCATTAGTTTGCATCATGCCCCAAACCTTTCTTCTTGCTGACAGTAAAAACCAGTGTAAGGATTTTTTGAAACCATAAGTCTGCTGCGTTTTGCCTTCTGGCAGATTGGTAGAATGGCAGAAAAAACATGCTGTAATTTGCTGAAGTATTTTATTATGCTGAATAAAATTCTGTGTGGGTTTTAGCAGATTGCTGTGTGATCAGATAATACAAAACTTTGTGTCATTTATTTTTTATTTTTTTTATTTTAGTTTAAATCAATTCCATTAAAAAAATGTTGATTAGTAAGTTTTCAAACTGTTAATTATTGTTGCATTGAGGTTAAGGGAGTAGAGTGTGGTAAGATACAGGATGGGCAACCAAGTAATTTGCATGGTACGCCCAAGAGGGGAACTACTTAAACAACCACACCACTGCTCTTAATATGTTAAATATCAGTGTGGATTATTTACAGCTGCAAGTAAGTAGCAGTAAAGCTATTTTTCATCAATGGTCATCTCTCAGACAACAAAGCAGTATGTTCTCTGCTACTGGGATTGAGCCCAAAAGCGGTAGTAGAAGTGGTGAGGAGTACTGGCCATCTGACAATACAGCAGGAGATTGAGCATAACTGCTAAAGACGTTCCCCGGCTGCTTGGGTATCAGTAAAAATTATACTACCTCATTACTACAACTTTATCCAACACTGCTTTGAAAATAAACATTGCTTTTTTGTATTTCTTAGAATGATTTCTTCATAGGTGATGTAAAGACTTGTGGATTGCAAGAACTGCAAGTTCATACAACCCAGTTATTCATCCAGTCAGTCCCATTTAAGCCTTTGTTATTAATGCACTTTTTCTAGATCTACAGAGGCAAGCTCATTTAAACATTTCAGCATTGTAACTAAAAATGAACTTCAAACCTACTGTCTAATTTATTGACCTTTTCCTCTGCTCTGACCCTCCGTTTTTGTAGACATCAGCTGTTATCTTCACAGTTTGTCTTTGGATTCTCATTGTGTTATATATTAGCACTATATTGAGGACTTTCTAACCTTCTTTTCTTTACAGCTGATGATGGATGTGGAGGGACACTGCGGGGCCAAAGTGGGGTGATCACCACCCCCAATTATCCAGCTGAGTACAACAACAATGCTGACTGCACCTGGACGGTACTGGCTGAGCCTGGAGATACCATTGCCTTGGTTTTCTCTGACTTTCAATTAGAGGATGACTATGACCTGCTGGAGGTCAGCGGTACTGACGGACCTTCGCAGTGGTGAGTGGTCTGACAAAACTATTTGAACTACAGAAGTATCTGAATAGTGGAACACAAATTTGTAACAATCCTTAGAAATGGTTGGTCGTTAAATAAGTTATTTTAAGCTGGATGAAAGCTGTGTCAAGTGTTTCAAGTTGTCTTTAAAATGAAATGTACAGATAACAGTATTTTTTGATACCTTTCAAATTCTGAGCCTTCAAATTCATTTGTGGTGTATCATGTGTTTGGTGGTTCTAATGTGTAATTTGAGCACTCAGTTTTGGTTGCACAATTTCAGTCATTCTCTTAATTACGGAGTCTCACATAAACACACATGCTCAACTCCAGTGATGAAGAGGCTGGATATCCCGGCATCAGTGTGAGTCTCTCACCATCTGTGGCAGCTCCTCCTCTGTCTGACAATTCTCTCAGCTCAGGAAGTAATTAGAGAGCTCAATTACTACCACCAGCCATATAGGGATGTTTAGACACACCACTCTTACTCTCATAGTAAAACACTATAGTTCATTTGGGGAATGAGTATTATTATATTATATAAAATAATAAAAACATGGTTCACAAAACCATGAATAAAAAATACCCTGGTGATGTATTCGTCAATGAAATCCTTCATAGACGTAGAACATAAGTATGGCATCTTTTTTATTCAGTTTAAAACCTTAGCAGTAGAGATAAAGAGACGGTGAGAGAGACTTTGAAGTCACAGCCAGAGGCAGCTGTTTGCCAAACATCACACATAATACCACAAACTGAGCTGTGAAACACCAACACAAAGAAAGAGTTAAGCAAAGGTAATTGTTAACAAAAGCAAAACACAGAAATTATCGTTAAAAGGTATTCACAACCTTAAAAATGTCTCAATATTTTGTAATTTTATAAACAAAACCTACACTTAATTTGGATTGAATATTATATGCCAACAAGGAAAATAAAACATTTTCCCCAAAAAACTTCTTAATACAAAGGTGACTTCAACGGTGTGGAGAAAAACATTTGTTCAAAAGCAGTTTCAACAAGACCAAGAAAAATACACAAGAGGTCAGAGAAGGATTGAGAAGTTTAAATCTTTTTGGGATACAAAATAATATTGTAGACTTTATACTTCTCACAAAGAAGTATTCTATATACTTACGTATTTTGTAAAAAAGGGTTTTTGCAGTGTCATCAAAACAAATTTCTTAATAATATTCATACATCCATCAACTATACCCGCTTTTCCTTGTCAGGTCTTGGTGATAAAAGTTTGGATCTCCAGCGGTAATTGTTGAGAATACCAGAATCAAGAATCAAGAATCAGTTTGTTTATATAGCGCCAATTTACAACAGGTGTCTCCTCAAGGCACTTCAGAGAAAATCAATTAAAATCAAAGATACATCATAAACAAATCAATTTAAAATAGTTTCCAATCTAAGGAACCGCAGCAGATTGCAATGAGTCATTGACTTGCAGTATTCACTCCTCTGGAATCAGCAGACCAAAACAATGGCTTGTGTTGTCGTTGACTTTACAGCAATCCCTCATACTGAGCATGCATGTAGCGACAGTGGAGAGGAAAAACTCCCCTTTAACAGGAAGAAACCTCCAGCAGAACCAGGCTCAGTACAAGCAGCCATTGGCCACAACCGACTGGGGGTTTGAAAAAACAGATATCTAAATTAGAAGCACAGGATACTGAAAAAAAAGAGTTTATAGCAGCACTTGTAGAGCGTCACTGGAAGCATCTCAGCCCATGTTCTCATCCAAGAAGCTGTCTCAGCTAACAGAAAGCCAGCCCAGGTGTGGTTACTATGGAGAGAAGAACACTAAGCGAAAAGAAAAGGTTAACAAGGTTGAAATAACGGTAACTAAGTAGATTGGACAAAGGATGAAAGTAGCAGAGAGAGAAAGTGGTCAGATTGTCCTCCAGCAGTCTAAGCCTATAGCAGCATAACTATAGAAAAACTTAAATAACTTAACCCTACAGAGTGAGACATGAAGAAGGTAGAGCAAAAGAAAGCCGTCTGTAAAGACTGAGTTCCTCCCCAACCGAGTTAGGCTGTCTTCTCTACCTCTTCCTAACTATAAACTTTATCAAACAGGAAGGTTCTGTATACACTCAGCCAAGTGGAGAGAGAACCTGAATTTTACCCCAAACCAACCGCCATCATTCCGAGATCTTATCTGAGATTCTGTTCCCCGGCTCGTTGTTTCATATCTTGTAACATGATGGTAGGTGGTTCTAATCAGAGACCGTTTGCCATAAACACTAAAGCCTTAACAAACCTCTGGTCACGAACCCAACTTTATGGCCAAGCTTAACTTCATGGTCAATGGATGTTTGGTTTTCAGCTTCCTTATCAGGATGTACAGATCATCCGTTGTCTAGCACAACATGCATTCACAAGGCTAGGATCCTGCTTCCTTATGTTTACTGCCCTGGGACACCTACGTGACCCCTGTGTGTGTGTGCTTTACTGTTTCACCAATCTTTGCTCTTTGTTAAATCATCAAGGGTTTTGGTTTAAATCACAGGAACATATACAATATATGTACAATGTACAATATAATTACAGATGGACAGGACATACAAGGATGTGTGGGCAATTTAGAGAGACCAATCAACTTACCACTTATGTTTTTGGACCAAGGGACAAAAGCATTGTAACCAGAGAGAATACACACATACTCAGGGAGTAAACGCAACTTCCTGCAAGGAAACAGTGCTACGATGTGTGGCACTGCACAGTCCTTAATAATCTTTCATGATGAAAAACCGTAGTAGAGTAACGAACGTGAAGCTAATTATGAAACAATGCTAACAAAACAGCAGGAGCTTTGTAAGAGAGTATGACATTTTTTTAGAGATAAGACAGGTCACATTACTAATTCCTTGTGATGGCCAATTTATAAGAGTGATAGTGCTCAAACCCTCTAGCATCTTACAAAGAAAAATTACAAGTTTTTGTTGTATAACAAGACCAACACGAGGCTTGGACTTAATTACTCAGGTATTATTTTTATTCTTTATTTCGTTGTTTATTGTTTTATAATCTTTTGTTATAAAGTTTTACCTCTATTTTGTTGGGGTAAATGTCTCAATATTATTATGCTTCATTTAAAGGTTCCCTTAAGGATTCACAAACAATTTGATTTATCAGGATCTTGATTGATTGAATTGGAGAGTTTTGTTCCTGACTGACTTTAATTTTGAATGAACAAATAATTACACAATTAATGTGATGAGCCATTGTTATTCGATATGCAAGTTAAATAGTAAAATATTTAAGTATTTCACACAATACGGAAGTAAATCATTGAGATGTGAATTTAGCAAAAAGCAAAAGAACTTCTTTAATAGTGTTACAATATATTTTTGTTTTAACTATGCAAAAAAATTTTTTTTTTTTGCTTTATTAGGTGATATTGGAGTTGTCAGTTTTGCCCGATACTAATATTGACCTGATACTCATTGCTACTTTGTACGCAAATCCTGGTGTAGTAATCACATGGGCTCTGTATGATTGATAAAACCTGCAAAATAGGAATACTGGCGTGAAATAAATACTGCAAGGGACTTTTTTTGTTGGAATGCTTATGACGGAGATTTTAGATGCAGGCCTACATAATTAATTTTTCAAATTTAGCCTGATTGTCGAACAATTTCCCATTTCAATATCAGATCAGGACACCCCTAATTTTTACCAAAAAAAATAAAAAAATAGTGATACTACAAATGAATGTTAATGGTATTTCTTGTATACAATTTTTCAATTCTTCAATTTAACAGAACCTAATTTATCTAGTAGCATCCTTTTTTTTTCTTTCTAATACTGTGGTCTGCCATAAGCTGAAGGAGAACCGGCTGCTTTGTTTTTTTTGTGACCCAAACTATCAGTCGTTGGAGAAGCCAGAATGGTTCCAAAAGACCAATTCAGCTTTTGCTGCAGCTTTGCCCCCCGAAGTGAAGGGGAATGAAGGCTATCTTTGCACTCTGACAGGGGTTGACACAATGTGAGCAGAGATGTGGTGAAAGCTTTCAAAGCTCTGAATCCTGCTACATTGGACATTTCTGAATGTCCACCCATAACTGTGACAAACATTGAGGTTTTTGCTTGGATAGCTGCTGAAGCAGATAAGCAGTGGACATAAGTACTCCAGCACTGAATACAAAGTACAGCGGAACTTAGGAGTCTTAAATACTATTTGGGCAGAAATGCAGTGACGTTCATCAACAAGTTTAAAACATGTTTTTGTGGTGTTTTATCTTCGCCTGTGCATGCATTTTTGTTTACAAGGATATTGTTAGTACTTTGAAGTAAAATTGAAATCAATTTACTTAGGTTCTTACCATGATTTCTAATAATGTGTTTTAAAATAATAACCTTAAATTATGTCCTAAATTGAGGAAAATTGAATTATGGATTTTTTCTATATCACTTATCATTCACCTAAACATTCACAATGGCAGAAATTTGATGGTGGTTTTTTCAAGACAAGAAATAATCTTCAAAAGACTACTATGTAAAAACACCATGCAAAGTATTATTTTCGAACAGGTATGCCTTCAGGCAAGATTAAATATTTATATTTAAAGCTAAGATTGCATAACGCCACTTTGTGAGGAAGAAGTTGTTGTAAATCAGGATTTTACAATAAAAAAAAAAATACATGGTCAAGAAGTTGAAATGTTATACTTGCTCCAACACCTTTTATCGATTACAACATCTGGCTATGCTAGAGTGGCTTGCATTATGAAACTGCAATCTCAACCTGAAAGTTCTACAGAATCTTAATCTTTGCCTTAAAGCTAAGATGGTAAAGGTCGATAACATGTCAAAATCTAATATATTTCATATTATGCAGATTTATGGCATAAAAAGGTAAAATAAGGAAACTTTGCTATAACATGTCCATCATTCCTTTTACCATCTAAAAGACTTGTTCTCTCACAGCTTGAATGAGATGAAGACAATGTCTTAGCATAATGATATCTAGATCCAAAATAAAACCCAATTTTGTCTCCTGCTACGAATTCTAACTTCTACTCTATTATAAATTATTAGAGTATGAGGAATAGTGGAATACATCAGCCATGTAGGGCCGAGGAAGAGAACTAAAGTAAAGCTAAAGCTTCACAAAAATGTAATATTAGTTTCCTCAGAAAGCTGGAGGTTGTAGGACGTTTAATGGAAAACTCAGCTAAGGCAGAGTTAATGGAAATATAGGTTCCCTCTGTGAGCATTAAATGTATACTTTCATATTATGTTTTTCAAACATTTTGTGTGTTTGTCTTTACATGTTGATTAGGGAATATAACTGTAGAGTGGATATTTTTGTCTGAAACACAATGTATGTATGTAAACTTTGCTTCTGGATATGACAGTAGGGAGATAAATTGTTGGATCTAGAGTTTGAAAATATAGCTGACTGCCTCATAACCGTCCCTAAACAAACAAAGTAGAAAAAATTGCAGGCTCTAAACAAACAATAAAGATGTGAGTTCTAGTGTTTCAGTGCAATACTTAACAATTTCAAATGAGTGATTTTTGCAAAAGAAATTCTGCGCCAATTTAGTTATATCCTGATATCCTCAGAGCTACAGTATAGCTTTTGCTTTCAGCATCCACATTAATTTCTTCCACATCCCTTTTCCGTTTAAGGCTTTGTAAATTACGCTCATGCACATCAATTGCCAAATCCTCATTTGCCCACTTACCACTAAGTGAAAATTATAGCTATTTGACTTCCAATTTTCTTGTATGGTCACTTGTCTTCAAAGGGAGTATAACGGATTTCCATCTTCCAGGAGAGTTCCCTTAAGATATGAAAAGCAACTCCCAGAGAACCGTTGGTTCTGTAATAAAGAAAACCCTTTCATGGATTATGTACCTTTAAACATTCTTAATATTTTCATTGTTCATTTTGTTGTACCAATAATGAATAATCATAATAATCATACTAATCATACTAATCATACTAATCATATTAATAATAATAATAATAATAATAATAATAATGATAATAATAAAACAACTACTAGTAGTAGTAGTAGTAGAAGTTTATAAAAAGTGTTCTATAACTGTCAGGAAAGGTTCTAATGACTCGAGCAGAGGTGGAGTTGAGTGATAAATAATTTATTGAAGGATGATGAGTGAACAGAACACGAAAGGAACCACACAGGGAACAACAGACAACAGGAAACGGAACCACGCGAGACGTAAACAAAGGGTGCGGAGGCGGAACTAAAAATGACAACAAGCAGGGAAACAATAAACGCAGGAACTAATGTAACTCAACACAAAGACACTAATAAAATAAACAAACACTAACACGGTACACGGGAAGAAAGAACTAAACTAACAGAATACAAAATAATAACAATAACGATCACGGGGGGGGTACACAGGAACCGGGAACTAAGAAACTTGGACACACAAGGAACACGGAAGGAGACAAGGGAACCGAGGTGACGAGCCAGGACTAAGAGCTAGCGCAAGAGACTTACCAGAGACACAGGGACTGAGGAACTAAGAGAGAGAGGTGAGGGACATCAGAGGGGGAACTCAGGAAGGACAACAGGGAATAACCAGAGGGAGAAGAAGCAGGACCAGGCTAGAGGCAATGAGGACTAACGGGGAAGACGAGGAGGCAAGGCTGAGGCAGTGAGGACTAACGGGGAAAGACGAGGAGGCAAGGCTAGAGGCAATGAGGACTAACGGGGAAAGACGAGGAGGCAAGGCTAGAGGCAATGAGGACTAACGGGGAAAGACGAGGAGGCAAGGCTAGAGGCAATGAGGACTAACGGGGAAAGACGAGGAGGCAAGGCTTAGAAGCAACGAGGAATACGCGGAGAGATGAGCAGACAAGGCTAGGAGCAACGGGGAACAAACAGACGATCCAGCGGTGAGTGTATGACTGCAGGTGGCTTAAGTAGTGTGGAACCGGGGTGTGATTGGTGGAGAAGATAAGTGAATATTGCTGACAGCTGTGAATGAAGGCGGAGTGACGAGACACAGGAAGAAAACA
>JAVLVB010001216.1:3416673-3466447 GCA_032876305.1 Orestias chungarensis | reverse complement strand
TTTTTTTATGGGCTTTGCATCTTCTACATGTCGTTGTGTGGGTTGTTTCCAGTCGCTCTGGCGTCCTCCGGTTCACAAAATCAATGTTTGGCTACTCCTGGCTAGTCCTTTTGTTTTACCTTTAGGTCTAAGTGTCCCTGTCCTGTGTGTCTGTATTGCTCCGTTATAAACGAGCGGTCTTCCTGCCACAAATAGTACTGATGATAGGTACCAGCCACTCTGTAACACTTTAAATGTAAGTTAGAAAACAGAATAGATGAATAGATAGATAAGTTTGTATGTTCCATCGACACTTTAGTCTTCCTCCTCCTTTATTTATATATATTTTGTTTCTACATATTGAAGTTGCTATAACCCCTACTAGATATTGTACAGCTGCAAATTTATGTGAATAATCCTTTTATCTAAGGATTTTGAAAGCTTCTTTCAAAAGAAGATTGGTAATCCAATGTTTGAATATGTGATTCTTTTTTCTCATTCTCTGACTTTTAATTAAATGTGTAAACAAAATATTTTGTGATAAAATAAGCATTTTTATTCATTTCATCTTTCATTTTGAAAACACCTGAAAAAACAATTTTGCTGTACAGATGTACTAAGGTTTTTCTTGGTACTTTCATATTCTGGCCATAGTTCAGGAAAACAATGGAGGACTTTTATGCTTCAAAAACGTGCTTATTGTTAGATGTTAGTGTTTGTTGTCACTGATTATACAGTATTTGTCAAGATAAGAAAAGAAGCAACCCTGTAATTAGTTTGAACATATGGAAGAACTCTACCATCACTTTTAAGTCACCTATAGATACAATAGTTGTAGACTCGGTAACAAAAAGCTTTTGAGAATGCTTCCTAATTTTTTTTCATTAATGAAAATACAGTGAATCATTTTTTTAATATTTGGGAAAAGAGCTTGTTTGGCATAAGAATCATTGCAGTTTATAATGAGATGTGAATAAAAAAAAACTGTATATGTGGACAGGTCAATCTTATTGTGAATTATTCTAAACAGAATACTGATTGTCTTCAAATAATTTTTGTATTTGTAAAACAGTTTCTTTAAAATATAATTATATATAATTTAAAATTATGAAATATTTAATGCTTGTGTCATTATCCTAAATCCAGTGTTATGTGGTGTGTTCTCATCTCCTAGGTATATACAACACATTTTGATGAATAGTTATTACTATGTGCCACACTCTGTAGAAATGGGAGAAAATGTTATTGCTGAGTTTTCCAAGTGTGAACAGAGATGTCAGTGCCTCCACCGGGTCACTGCTCGACCACAACACTAATCTTTACAATCTCAAAGAGCTCCTTCTCTCAAATGAAAATAAATCAAATTGCTGCACAAACAAACAGACACCTGAGTCAAAGCTTTTGTGTTGAATACCTAGTCTTCGTTACAACAGAACAAGTGTATTTCCAACTCTTTATTGGAAATTGGGATCCCGGTACCAATAAGAATAGATGGGACTAGAAAGATGTGTTGTTGTTTTTTGTGTGTGTAAAAATAGCAGTTGAATTTTATTACTTATTTATTTTGACTAAAACACACAAATATGTATTTGAAAACAGTTTTAAATCATGTGTTGGCCTTTACCTTTGTGAATAAGCAATGGAATGACAGGAAGGATTATAGATAAAACAAACTGGTGACTTTCTATGGAACCATTTTACAAGCTTTTCTTTTTATATGTCTTTAGAATATCCACATATGCTTTCTTGGAAAGACAGACGGTATGTATTGTATGATTGATGCTGTATAGTTGTGGTAGTTGAACTAAGTGGCAGCTATTCACTTCTGATGCTCTGTTTTCTTGTGCAAAGAAATAAAATACCATAAATCTGTCACTTTACTAGAAACTGCCTGTCACTGCGCACAGCATAATACCAGGAACACCTGAATATATTCATAGAGGAACCTTCTGAACTGTAATAAATACAATGTGACTTACCATTATAGACTGCACTGCAGAGTGCCCATATAACATAACAACGCTTCCTTCTTAGCAACCTGTTTTATTTAATAATAAACCCCCAAAAAATGTTTGTATTTGCTTATTTTAGTATATATATATATATATATATATATATATATATATATATATATATATATATATATATATATATATATATATATATATATATATATATATTTATGTGGGGATAGTTTGTTAGGCTGCTATACTGTTACTGTTTAAAACTGCTATATTTTTTCAGTATTTTTCTTGCTTACCATAAAAAAAAGGGTTTATATTTCTTTGTATTCATAATAAGCTTTCTTACCAATTTTTAGTTCTATTTTAATCGTTTCATTTCTGAGATCTTGTCAACTATTAATTTTGCAGCCAGGGTGTGAATTTGGGACCTCAAACGATTTGGTGTGGGAGCTTTTTTTTTTTTTTTTTAGCAAGTGTAGGTGGGATGAAGTAGAAGACTAGTAAGCTTGTAGGGACACTTTATTCAGCACTGTGTGCCATATCAAAAAACAGAAGAGAGCTGCAAGTAAAAACTGTTAATTTTGAAATAATGTGTGTTCAATCCTTTATTTTCAGAAGATGTGGGTCTCGATATCAATTGGACTTAAAATAAGTCCTATCAAGAATACTGTTTGGCAATGCTCACATAATTCTTCCATTTTCTTTTTGCTTTACGTTTGAATATTGCATAGGAGAAATTTAATTTCTGATGTGCAAATATATATTATGAATTATGAAAAATTGCACAGTAAATTTGGAATCCAACTGTTAGGTGTTTTAGAAATTTAGAAAATAAAGAAAATATTTAATAAGCTGTAACTTGTAACTGGATTTATGAAAAAGATGTGTAGTAATTATTGCTATAAACTTTATTTTAGTCTCACCAATGAAAATATTTCCTGATGATTTGTTTTTTGTAACTTTACAAAATCAGGGAGAAAAATGCATCACTGAACTGAGATAACTTGTTTGTTACTAGTGTACAAGCAAAATCTAAAAATAACTCTTCTGCATAGTATTATTTTATTTTTAAAACTTTTTTTTTCTTATACCTCATGTTTTCATTTAGACAATATTATGTTAAATAAAAATATGAGTGCACACATTTGTTTCAAGTTCTGCTCTGATGCAATTGAAGTTATATGTTATTATATATATATATATATATATATATATATATATATATATATATATATATATATATATATATACATGTATCATGTTTATCTTGTATGACTGAACACAGATAAACATGTTGATTGCAATCTGATTGTAGACAGCATTTCGGCTCTACTTCACTGAAATCGGAAAGAGCTGTTTTACATCCGACATTGCTTCTATCATTCTTTTTCATGCTCCCTGCTTGCCACTCTCTGTGGTTTTTTAATTAGATGACCTGATTAGAAACCATTGGCAAGGGGTTTATTGGGTGTTAAGAGAAGAAAAAGGTAGCGATTAGTATAGTCTGAGACTCAGGCAAACAGAATTAACAGTTTGTGCAACCAAACTCTATCACAACCAGATCAGTGTCTCTAATATCAGAGTATTATTAGCTGCACTTTTCTCCCCAATTGTGTGATAAACGCAGATTATTGAAGGTGCTGCGGCCACTGAACCAGGAAAAGCCATGTTTTGATGAAGCAGAGCAAATTAGTGCAATGTTTGCATGAATGATATGAATCAGGGATAAAGCTGATCCTTTGACAGAGGGCATTTTTATTTCATTGATGCATTTTTAGCCCAGTAAAAAAAAGTTCTGTATAAACATGCTGACATGCTGCTTTATTGTGTATATCTTTACACAAATACAGCATATAGTTTCTTTCTTGATGTCAGAGCATAGGCTTTTAGACAAACAAGAGTATAATATGGTAACCAATAAGCCTGTGTTGTAGTTGCTGAAAAGTAAGTACGGTATAATAAAGCAGATTATGATACAGTGCCTTGAAAGTTATTTTCTCATATGGATCTTTATATGTTTGGTCATCTAACAACTTCAATATATCTTAGTGGGATTGCATGTTAATATACAGGAAAATATTGTTTAAGAATATCAACCAGAAAAAAAATGTGGCAAAATGTGTGGCATGCGTTTGTATTGAGGCCCTTAGTATTATTCAGCTATATTAAATGACCTGTATCCAGTGACCTCTAGTATTTATACTATAAGTAAATTGGGAGGAAAAATAGCAAAAAGAAACAACGCAGTTTCAGCTGACTGGGTAGTGCCTTGATATTTCCATGAAAGAACTGGCCAAATGGGTCGGGAAGAGGGGAGTTTGGAACTTTTTGCTTAAGCACATGACCCTGCTACCCATCCCACAATAAGAATGGATTGGAGAATGGATTAATGAAGTTAGTGAAACTCATCTAACTATCAACCAAGACATGAAAGAATAAAAACTATTAAACTACTGGAAATAAAAATAAAAATAAAAATAGGCTAATAAGGAATCTAAATTGCAATTTTTTTAAGAAAAACAGTAGATTTAGCCATTCTAAAAGGCATTTAGTACAACATGAAAAATTTGAACCTAACATTATCTGCCCAGACCCTGAAAAGGGATAATTTGCCTTACTTTTAAGGTGATCAAGGTAAAATTTAACAGAAGGCCGTTATAAAAATGATGACACAGAAAATATATATCTGGAGCAGGTGAGAAGCTGGTGCAGATATAAAGCTTATAGCTTATACTTCAAAGTTTATAAAATGCACTGTACCCCGTCCAGTGGGTGAGAAGAACTAACATTCATGTGTCTTCATCAGAGGCTACCCTCAAAAGACGCCTTATCTTATCAGCTTGGAGCTTTTATCAGTTTTGTGATATCATTAAACAGGTCCCCAGGACTATGAATAGTTGGACAGGGATTTCATCAGTTCATTTTGACAAAATAGAGGCAAGAAAAAAAAAAACATTTAGATATGTAACATGGTGGGATTATTATAGCTCATTTTTACCCATGTAGATACATTTCCTTCCTGCACTTTATTTCTTAAACATGTTTGTGTGGACGTAAGGCAAATTAAAAATTGGCAGTGATTTGAAACAAATGTTTTACATTTGAATATTTTTTCTGGGGATGTTCGCTGCTTTTTATGTGGGTTATTCTCTTCACAACAGCCTTTGTACATTTTATTATTTAGTCTTTGGTTTAGGCTATGATCTTATTCCACGATCCTAAATGGATCTGCTGCAAGATAGTACGCTTACCTTTTTTTTTTTTCTTTTTTTTTTTTTGGTAATATGACTTTTACAATGTGTACTGTTCTGCCCGTCTCTAGGTTGTCCCTCAATGTTTGCCTGTGATTCCAATTTACTATTACATTTTATTTTATTGTCATCTAACCTCAGATTTTAAACACGGAGCTTTTTTATATTGATTTCTTTTGCTTGCTGTCTTAGTTTAAGCAATCTTTTAATTTAATATTTTAATTGTGATTCACTGAAAGTTTCAAACCCAAACAGTCACTGTGCAGCTGAAAATATTGCACCATTATTTGCTCACTTTGAAATATGTTTTATTTTGCTCCATGCCATGTTCTTGCTTCCAGCCTGTGGCTTGGTTTGGACTCAGAAAACCCCACAGCAGATAAGCTCTAGCTTTAGCTGTGGTTCTGACATCAAAAGTGCTGGGAGAGAGCAGTGAACAGCAGAGGAGCAGAGACCCAGGACAGTGAATGCTGGCAGCATTTCAGATGAGATGGATGAGGTTAAGAGAGAAGAACAAGAAATGAGATTAAGCAAAGAGATGTGAAATATGAAGTGCTGTATTAATAAAAATGGAGGAAATCATATCTAAAAAATATCAAAGATGCACCAATCAGAATTTCATGGCTTTTACCCATCATTATCTATAGTGATTTCTCTTTAAGAGCTATAATTTAAAAAGATAAAAACAGCAGCATTTAATAATAACTTTCCCAACCAATTAATTATTTAGATTCAGAGTGGAGGTATCTGTTAGAGAACAGTCTCTGTAACACCTTTTTTACTATTTTAAAATAAACAAAATCCTTACAGTTTAAAAGATTATGTAATCAGCAGTTATGTAGAAAGCTAATTCCTATTCTGTGGGAATTTATCATTTTTATAAAGATCTAAAAAACAATGTTTAATGTGGAAGTTAAACAGTCTTTTGTGATATAAAAGCTCTTTTGTTATAATATTTAATCTTACATTTTCTTCATAACATGGACCAGAATAGTTTTGTAAATTCATTTGAACCAATAATAATAATCAAAATGTATTTTTTCTCATATCTTTTTTTCTTCAAGCAATATATTGTTTCTTTTGAGTTTTTCTTTTTTTTCTTTTTTTTTTTTTTACAAAGCTGCTTTAAAGTTTGAAGAATGATCTATGAATCTTAATGATGACCTGATTTGTCACATAGTGCCAAAACAATGCGAGTAAACCTGTTTTCCTCTACTCAGGATCTTTGCTTATAAACAAGTTGGAAAAAATAGGAGGCTAAACACTTGCAGGTTTCCTCTCTGTGATGACACCATATGGTTGATATTTTTTTAAAGACGCCTGTTTCCCTTCTTTATAATGAAGCACCGCAATTTGTAAGTTGTTGTAATAGGTATTAAGGTACAATGAGACATCTGTAAAATGGTTTTCCGACTATGGAAGACCTGAGTTTTGGCTGTATAGGTCACACAACAGACAGAAAGCAGCTGATAAGTTGTGCTCTTTTACTGATGTTGTAGTGTGAATGCCAGTTTACCAGTCACTTATATGATACCCTGAATTGTAGATATTTGTAATATTAAAAGCACAAAATTATACTTTTTATATTATTCCATATTTTTATTATGAAGCTCTACGATGTGTGCTTAGTTTTTCAGTTACCTTTTTATTTCAATTACTCTCTATCTGGCACAGAGTGTGAAATAAATGTAAATACATCTTAATGTGTGGTAGAAAATATATATATATTTTTATTTTAAATTGCTATATTTTACTTTAACGCCTTGCTTATACTTAAGTAAGATCATATTTTTATTCGTTTTTAATAAATAAATCTCCATTAAATATTATACTTACCTATGCTTCGGTTTGTTCACTGATTGGAAAAGATCAGATTTTTACGTTTCCAAGTCAGTGATCATGGCCAATCATGCTAAAAAATATGATGATTCCAATAAAGAACTGTTTCCTACGTGCATATTCAATATTTATTTTAATATGCTTCAGTTGACAGTTGAAAAGGTTGTTTATCATCTAAGAATAAACAGTGAAAAGTCATTGCAAATGTGGAAAAAACTGTTGGTTACATGGTTTTCTTTCTCTCCTTTTTTTTCGTTTTGTTTACACACAAGCATTTTGAACCGTGACTTGGGGAAATTGTGCTTCTCATTTATCTATAACAGCCACTGTTGCAAGACTGATGGCATACAGTGCCAGAGCCCTGTGATACACCATCACATCACTAGGCATGCCTGTTTACAGCTGTGTGTTATACCGAGTGCCCATTAATCTAATGAATGTCTAGCCGAAGCAAAAGTCATGAAATGCTTATCCGGCCAAGCAAATGCATACAGTGTGCTTCATTCTAATGGCATATGGTGTGAGTCTTTTAATTATATCTCAGTAAATAAGATGTAAACCTTTTGAAGGGCAAAATAGCTTTAGCTCATCACTGTTGCTGACATACTTTTAAGCTCTTAGGATCACACCAGCCCATATGTGTAGTTTAGTGTAGAGACCGAAATCTATATAGTTAATTTAATGTCTCCTTAGAGAACAATTCTTTAATTTAGAGGTTCAAGTTTTAACCTAAATTATAGAAATTGATTAATGTTTAGGTGTCCAATTGCATGTAGTCTGTAGTGACTCTTAAACATACTATTGTCTCATGGTCTGAATAATTTCTCTTTGACTGAGTATTTCAACTTAACTTGTATTCTATATATATAAGATAATATGGTAAAAGGGGTAAAAGGAGGAAACAGAAACATGTCTGCGGGTATGCAAACAAGATTGATGTTGGTTGTGCCAAAATATTTAGCCTTAAAAATGAAAGTATTCGTTTCGCTGTAGGATCTTGCATATCAGCACTACATGGAATTATCTCAGCCAAACTCTAAAGTTATTTCAATGCCACCTATAGATACAAAACACCCTGAGAAGTTGGTGCTAAACATCTAAGTACAAAAATATTGGCTAAAAAGAGCAAATTATTTCTGTTCATCATGGATGTGCCTGGATTTTAATTGTCTTAATAAAGGATAAAGGTTGTACTTATAGTTTAGTTGAATTCAACCATTATTTGTCAGGTTTCAAGTAAGTGTTATTCTTGTTGGTGGTACTGGTATCTTAGTTGTTTGTATTTTGCAAGAGGTAACAAACATGTTAGTTGACATTGTGATGATTAACTGCGAATGAAAAATAAGTCTGACAATGATATTATCTGTGTTATAGCCATGCGTTAACATAATGTGTGTAATTAATTTCTTGAGTTGGGAACAGTATTTAGAAGCTTTATTATTTGAAATTATTGACCTGCCTGCTCCGAGCAATTGGTAGTTGTTTATTTACCTCTTATTAAATTCAGAAGTGTTGCAATATTTGTTTTAGTAACTGCCGGAAAAGTATTTCATTAATATAGAGGTATCCATTTATTTATGTTTAAACCCAAACTGGTAACATTACAGTTTAAGTTCATGCAAAGATTTATCTTATCTTAGTTGTATTTGTCCTTATTTCCTAAATAGCTCATGCACTAACCAAGTATGCTGTGAGAGTGTAGTTAAAATATAATATTGAGGAAATCCAGCTCAGTTTTATAATTACAACTTAACTAACTTCTTCTAAAAGGGTAGGCTACAATATTTGGAATGAAAATAAGCAAAAAGGAATATCAATCCAAAATAAAACCTTGGAAAACATCAAATAATGAATGAATATGGCTCTGGGGAAAAAATAATGTCATAAAAATAGTTCTTCAAAATTAATTAACACATTGGATGGAAACCAAGTAATAATCTGGTGAAACAATTCCCCTCTGTGTTTCAGAATGCTGGGATTTATAGTTTGATTACATCATATGCAAAATGCATAAATGTGTAAATGTCTAGTAAAGGTGTAAAAATGTAGTATACAAATTTTACCTTTGTTGGCCTTCCCCTTGTTTTTGTTTTCTCTGTGTGTCTGGTAACAATGTATCAGGGTTTAGAATAAATTTAAACAAACCAACGATGAAAACGTGTTGGTGAACTTAGAAATCCACGTAGTTGGTATGTCTCTTTGATTGTTAAGGCCTAAGTTGTTATTCTAGTCATTTGTGATATTTAATATATCCATGAAATCAGATGTGTGACCAAAACTGTGCTGCATGTTAGAACCCTCTTCTTCTACGCTGTATTGTCCATGCATGTTTTGTTAGCACCATATTTGTTACTGTATGAAAATGGGAGCAACATATATTTTCTAAAAGTAGTCAAAGGAAGAGACAAAATTAAGGCTAATCATGAAGAACACAGATGTGCTCTAAGTGGTAAGTTAAGGATCCTACAGACACACACACACACACACTAAAACAGGTGTGTTTCTGTATCCTAGCGAGTGACATCCATTAATTTAATAGCATCACCTTGGCATTTACCCTAAACCCAACTAGTACCTGTAAATGTGTAACCCCTAAGTCTGACCTAAACTAATTTCAGTAGGTAGTCTGAAACCTAACTCCTAATCAAATAACCAAAAAAATACATAAAAATGACATGTATTGGTAAATATTCCCTACAATGAAGCAAAATATATACGTCCACACACAGAAAAGAGATGTAAAGTATTTGTTGTGAGGTTACAATTTGTTGCACATGGGAGTTTACTAATGTCAGGGCACTTCTCTCCTATAATTGATCTAAAGGAAAATAATCTAAGATCGGGTCAGAAATGTGGCTGTAATTGTTCATTGTTGTTTACTTCTTTTATTAAAAAAGTAAAAGGTTCGTTAATGTTATGCAGAAATAGTAATAATAAGACAAATCTTTATCTCAGAATAGTGTACCTTTTATAGACTGTAGTAACATGCAAAACTTTATCCTCAAACATGTTACCTCAGGTTACGCATAAGTCTCAATGATGCTGATTGACCACTAACACAATGTCTCTATCAAAGTCACTGTAATCACACCCACCCTGGTAAAGCGGTGAAATGCACTGTGTTTGATGAACCCACAGCATCAGCCTGTCAACTGTATTCAAACTTTAGTTTTCATCACAATGTAGTTAAATATAGCAAAGCCAAAACATGGGCTAGGTTATGCCCTCGATAAAAAAAATCAGGTGATTCTCTTAAAAACACCCCCACTTTAATTAGGGGTTTGATGTAGTTTGTTTGCATCTAGTCTTCAGAAGCTTTCCCTTATCCTAAAATATCATTATTAAATAATGACAGTATGAAATGTGTGTTATGACAGTATGCGTGTTTTTTACTGTTATGACTCTACATATGAAAGATGGTGAAAACTTCTGCTTTACAGTGTATAATGCTGATTGCAGTTTTTTTCGTGTATTATGCATTATTTGAACTGCAATACCTACATCTAAATTGCGACATTTGCAGTGGTGCTATGCATTGTTGGTTTTCCTATTAATAAGCCCCAATTTTTCAGCTAGCTGAACTAGGCTCATAATACAGCTTTAGTTCTTGGCGAAGGGACTTCTTTCAGACACACCTTCTCTCACAACCTATTTGATTTCTCTTAAGAGCCTGGTGCTTGGGGCTCACTATTAATGGGAAAGAAATTAACAGCACTGCTGCTATTGTGCAGCCATTACGAGTACGTCTGTCCCAATTATATGAAGTTACTGCTGTCAATCCCCTTTTAGCTCCATACCAATTAAATGTTGAGTGAAAAAATAAATCAGTTTTTACCTATTTTTCTCTAAATGTCTTTTAGGAAGGCATAAACATTTTTCAAATTAGTAGATGAGTGCTGCTAATTTTTGAAAGCTGGCCAAAACATGAAACATGATGAAAAATTCAATTCAACTGACATATTGTGCATGAGGTAGACAGCTGTCACTAAGTGCTACTGCAAGCTTTTTCAGCTGTACATAAAAACGACTGTAAATGTTTTTGATGTAAGCTGTGTAAATGCATGTTAGGCACAAGGGAGATATGTATGTGCGTAGAAATGCAATATAAACTGCATTCTGATGCTTGAAATTGCAGACTTGATTCCGTTCCCAGTCAGTGGGATTTGTCAGAGTTGGCATCACTTGGGTATTTATGTTCCAAAATCTTGCAAAATTGAATAACTCTACACATCCAGTCAAGAGAAAACATCTGCTACTCAAACAAAAGCATTATTGTAGAATTTTTGAGGATTTTTATTCTGTAAGACAATGAATTGCCAGAAACATTGTTAGAAAAAAAAAATCTTTATGTAGTCTTGGATACCGGATTTTTTTTTCCATCTTAGACAAAATAACTCGAAGGGAGAAAGAGTTTGCATGTTTTAGTCTCCTGAAAGCATTTAAAAATGAGGATCTATGTGTGAAAAGTCAGACATTGATGTAACGTCATTTTTTTGGTTATAGCGTTTCTAGTTTATGACTCTTGAATTATCTCACAAAATGTAAATGGTTGCACTATTTGGACTGCATGCTATATAATCTATTTTCTTTTATAGAAGCTTGCTGCACAGGCAATTAAAATAATACCAGGTAAAAGGTGACCATTGTGATATCTCTGTTTCTACTTGAGTCAACAGACATCGCCTCTGCATTTTATGGCTTTGGGGGACAGAAAATCATTTCATTCTATCACCATCCTAAACTCACTCTCTGGTTTATGTCTACAAAATGGCCTACATTATACATTAATGACAGAATCTCCAGGGCTTTGCAGTCCACTCAGTGACCACCCAACTTAATGACGTTGGCCATCAAGGCTTCATTAATCCAAAGTGAGGGAATGGGGATGGAAATGAAGTCTGCCTACATACTGAAACGAATGCAGTGCTTTTTTCTCTTTGCTTTTACATATTTATTTTGCTTACACAAGGCACAAGGGTGTAATTATGTAGCTGTAAACGCTCGTGAAAACGTTTGAAAACTGTAAACCAACATAGATAAAAAGTTAACAAGAGCACTTTTTACACATTATTTGCACATTTCTATTTGACTGGTTTTAGCTTAAACCAGAACTGACACTTTGTTATTGCAAGAGCCAATTTTTCATACAATTATTTAGCTTTCATTCAAGTTACAACTACAAATGTCCAACATATTTAGTTTGATAAGTTCAACACAAAAACATGTGCATTACTGGGCGGTAGGGCAGTGAGACATATTCTAATGTCATTACCAACTAACAAGAATATATATTCAGTGGGACTAAGTGTTTCAGGAGTGATTAGTAAGTCAAGTGTGTATAAGTGTATAGTCTAGAATAATCACAAATGTTCCGTTCCAGGCATAAATTAACTAACAACAATGGAAATCCTAAATCAAAGGACTTAGACTTACACTTTCTTTATTGTCTTTATACAAAAACCACAAAGTGCATACGAAATGCAATTGCTTGGTTACAGGGTACAGCTGGACCTGCATGTAGCAATGATATAAATAATCTGTAGATTATAAAAAAAAAAAAAAACATAACTATGCATATAAAATAACCGAAAGGGATTTAAAACCATATACAAAGAATAAAAATAGCAGTAATTTAGCAGCATGGAATACAATATAGTAAAAATATATATATAAATATACATAAATAAAGATACACCATATCGTCTTATATTATTGCACTCTAACAACCTCCAGGAAATATGTCTCTGATAAATGGGTGAAATACTTGAAAGTTGGGTTATAAATGGCATCCCAATCTTTGAACATCTCAGCTTTTTAAAATGTGTTATACAGCAAACAGAGTTTTATGTCTCAGTTGTCTTATTGGCTGTGTTCAACAAATCTGTGCTCTTTGTATATGTGGAAGTGAGCAAGCTATTGTTGAAAGAAGAGTCACAAGAACTCCCGTTTGCCTTTCAGCACGAGGCATTCAGAGGTTAGAACGTGCCCTACATGAGTAAATGGTGATTAGACTTCTGTGCATTTAATTGTGTTTCTGTATATTTTGCCATACCTATATTAGCTGCCATGTCTTCCTATATCATCCTATTATGATTATTTCCCATATTAAAGAAATATCATACATATATCCATTCAGTGAGCTGCATGAATATTACAGCACACGTCTAAAATAAAAGGCAAAAGTTCCATATAGCACTTTTTTTTTTTTGGTTCAAAATTTATAGGGGTTTGAACAATATGCAATCACAGCTTAACTTTGCTGTGTTTTTTGCAAAATATATATATATATATTCTTGTCTTGGGAATAGGTAGATACTAATGTGTTGCTGAAAGGCATGTTTTTTTTTCTGTGTTCTGGCAGAAATGTGCAACGTGTAAAAATTTTTTATATAAATATATATATATTAATAATAGTAATTCGATCATAACACAAGGGCATATGGGGTACAGCTCCAGAGAAGGTTATTCATGTTGGCTGTATAATGTTTCTTAAACACTCATCCTTAACTTTTTAAGACAGTGTTTTGTTCATGTATATACTTTTGTTGATGTATAAGATAGATTACTAATGGTTGTTTTTTTATTATGATATTTGTGAAAGCAGAAGTGATGGATGTCTCACAGCTCATGTGACAGGTGGGGTGAAGGGTCACTGCTGACTCAGGAGGAAGCAGATTGAGTCATTTTAATTAGATGGTGGTTTTATGACAAATCTATCATGGTTATGTGAGATGTATAAATTAAAGCTCATCTCTTCTACCTTGAGGTGTTTTCCATCCTTGCTGCTGCCACTTTAGTTGATTGATGACCTTAATATTTACCTGCAGTATCCTCTCAACAGTGCAGAGGGTGATAAAGCAGACAGACGCAGAAACAGAGAAAATAGGTTAATACCTGTCTTAAGCTGAATAAAATACACTGCAATAAAAAGACTATATGAGTGTTTGCTATCTTGGTTAAATGGCTTAAGACTGGAAGACCAATAAAAGCTAATGGAAAGAGACATCAAGCTGTATCAGCAAGAGTGAATATCTCCACTTAGTTTTGTTTAATGGAACCAAACTTGGCCCACTTCCACTTTGCTCAGATAACTTTGTGATTTAATCCTGCTTGCCCTGCATGACGTGCGTTGTAAGATATGTGAGTGAAGATGAAACAAGGCTTTACAGTTTTAAAATAAAATGCTTTTAACCAACCCAGACTTAAAAGGTTTGCAAAAATAGACATTTTTTTTTTTTTTATTTACTTACTTTTACGCTTTTTCTACATTGGCGGATAAATTTGGGTTGTAGGAATGGCTACACCCACTCCTTGTAACAAATTTACCAACTTAACATTACAAACACTACATTTAAAGCATAGAAAAATAGCAAGGAAAACTATTTTTCTATATAAGAAGCATTGCTGTGGAGGAGGAAAGAAACACTATGTCGGGACCAGCAGTTGCATTACAGCCTTGCTCGGGCATGTGGGGTAGCAACTGTAAACTTCCCTTAAAAATTATATAACTTGTGCATGTGCCTTGTTGTCCCCAACTTAGATTGTTGCTTCTATTTCGTAGCTAAAAGGCACATAACTACTATAGATAATGCTTTATTTTGTACTTCTGATGATGTTCCATCAAACTGCAATTGGCTAAATCAGTCAAGTAATCAAGTTATTTGGTCAAGAAATTGTAATCTTATCTGCTTTATTAGCTGCATTAAATTATTAATACCCACAATTTTCATTTTATGAATGCATCAGTCCACACCATGTATTTTTAATAGTAAAACAAACCAACTGAAGATTAGGAACAAATTAAGGCAAAGGTCTTATAATTATTTCATTTTCTGTTAAATTAAAGATTTCTACCTCATTCGACCAAGCTGAAGCTGATTTTCCCTTCATTTATAAGCTTATATACTTAAGAGAGAGAAAAAGAAATAGCTTTGTGAAGTACAGTTTGCCCATATCCATGTTATTTCCCTTGCACATGCAGAGATATCTGTCTACATCTACAGGGCCATGGAATATTTGCAGCCGTGCATCCATCCAGTCAAACATATTACTTTTAGTCTCAGGCTAAAGTTGTGGACTATGACATAAATAGTCCACTAACAGCATCCAAACATGCTGGTGTGGCTGTGTCGATTCCCATCGGGTACTGTATAGCTCTAGTGTTAATGTGTTTGGGTATAATCTCATTAATATTGTCAAGTGGTTAAAGGACTTTACAAAGTTCTCTTTATTTTCTGTCAACATAAACCTGTATGACCCAGCAGTGAACCTAATCAGATATCCTCTCCTCCTGCAAGGACTGGCAACTTTTCTTGACAGTTTTCTAGCAGAGTATAATCACACTCACTATAGCATGGCAGCTTCCAATTTGTTTCAATATTGTACTGTAGTGCTTTATTAAATGATTGGCAGCACAATAGTTTTTTTTTTTTTTTTGTCTTACCTACCTGGAACTCTGTTACACGATCCTTAAGGCTCCAGAAAACAGAATTGTTAAAGGCTCTTGATTAAGAGAGGTGCTTAAACTTCCAAATGATCAGTTTATCAAGCAAATTGTATTTGCTTGACCTTGTTGCCTCTTGTCTTCTTAATTCAATCAGAAGCAAGTAAGTGCTCACTCACCCTTTAACACTGTTTTTGTGGATAAGCTGAAGTTTTACTAAAACACTACCAAAAATAAAGAAAGTAATTTTTATTTGTATAATCTATCGATTAAATTTAAATTACTTTGGTTCAGACTAGTAATAAAAAAAATACTAAATAACAGGAGTTGTGTTTATTTGCAAAACATACCCTAAACAGGTTTGTAGAGAGCTGTACTGACAGAATGTGAACAATTACATGGAAGTATTAGCAATAAAGGATGATGAATTATTGATCTCTTTATGAATAAATATAAAAGCCATAAAATCAAAGGTGTTTGTGAGCACAGAAGAAAGGCATTCTTTATTTCACAAATACAGAGAAATCTTAGCTCACAATAGAATTGCTATGTTTGTGACTTTATCTCATTAAGAGACAAATGCTTGAAGAAACATTCAAAAGGAATTGGAGAGACAGCGAGAACGATGGAGATGAAGACACGATAGAGACATATGAACCGGCTTTGTTTTAGGTGGTTGGTCCTTAAATAAGTCAGTTTTTTCTGACGGCTATTCATTTTTTGTAGGCACGTTTAACTTCTGAACTTGCACAAAGTTTTTGAAATGACTCAATTTGGGCAATTTTGTGAAAATGTTATCCTACCTTTGTAAAACTCACAAAAAAAAATAATCATAAGACTATTATAAGATGGATACAAATGTCGCTAGGAAAAACCTTGATCCTCAAGGAAGTTTGTCCCACAATACACACTTCTAGGTTGGTTTTTTTCATCATGTTATTTTAAATGAGTGAAAATCTCAGTTTGTTCTGTGCCAACGTTCCTTACGTTTGAAAAATACTGTTGCTCGCTGTCTGTGACTAAACATTATAATATAAGTAACATATTTGATCAAACACTAGATTAGAATGAGAATTGTTATTGATTTAAACTTTTCTGTGAATTGAAAAAAAAAATGCAAATGACTGGAACTCATATTTAGTCTCATTACAAGTCATTAGGTCCCTTGTGCTCTGATAACCCTAAATATCATTAAGTTAAATGAATTGCCTTTAGAAAGTATCTATTTAATACCTTTTTTGGATTTTGGGGGCTTGTTACAAAATTATTTTTGCTAAGCAGTTTGTGGAGATCAAAGCTTATAGTCATAATTAAGGTGAAAAAGTTTAAAGTGTAATTCACAGAGCACTGTTTAGTCTGTGATTTGAAAAAAACTACTACACAACTGCAAACCTACCAAGACAGAGCATATATCTAAACTAAAAGCATTAATGAATTAATAAAAGAAGAATCCAGGATGAATTTTAACTGTAGAGTTGCTGCAGGGATGCATATCTTAGGTGGAATGTGAGTTTAAATATATCATTTGTATTCAACTTTATAATTTTGAACAATGTTAATTTTTTTGTCTTAATTTAAATAAAATTATTTATGGTTTGTGGTTGTAATATGAGTAATAATAAAAACAAAAATTTGGGGGTCACAAACTCCGAAAACTTCCATAAATTCCAATTTACATGACTTTTTCACTTCAGAGAAGAGAAAGATGACACATTTATGTATAGTAGGTAATGAAGAAGGAATCAATGGCAGCAACAAAGAAAGATAAGACTGTTTAAGGAAATCTAACAGTAAATGAGGCAGATGGATCATGGAGTTGGCCATTACGATTAAAACTAAAGTGTTTAGTCACTAGCTTATAAATTCAGTTTACGGGTTTACGCCCTCTTACCGATTATTGTTGAATCAATGGAAGCATTTGATCTTTTTAATGTTATTGTTTTCGGTTTTCTTCCCTCCCTCCTAGCTCAGCTGGGCTTCCCCCCTGTCTGTTCTCAAATCCTCCGCCTCTAATTGAAGTAGGCTCTTATTAAAGGTCATCTTGTCTTAGTAAAAAAAAAAAACATGAAAAAAATTTAAATACACTGGTCACAGTTTGGCATATTAAACACGGGGAGAATATTTTTTACAGTTAATGCTTTTATGCTATGATGCTTCAGATATATACTTTAAATTAAGGGATCTACCCTTAAAAATCTTAGGGCTTTGGGGATTTACAAATTTAAAGCCAGGACTCTGACTCTGCACCATTTAGTACCTTTATTATAAAAAAGCATACATGTGCAAATTTCATAGCCACAAAGGTTTACATGCCATTAAGTTTTATGATTGCCAGTAAGCTCCAGTTACGGATGGTCTACTGATAAATCATGGATACATTTATTGACCACAAGGACCTAAATAAGAGTGGGGAAATAAAAGAGCCTTGTTCTAAAGATGTAATCAAAGTGTTTCTCTTATATAAATTTATTTTCATTGCATTGCTAACAAAAATATAGTGTGTAGCTGTTACTATTTTTAGGCATAATCTTTTGACAGTTTATTATTATTTTTATGTAATCATAATCCCTTAAATATTAAATCAGTCTAACATATTGTTGTGTCATTTCAAATGTGATCTAAGCTTTTGTGGTCAACTTGACCAGTTCCAGTCCAGTTCAGTTTAAAGCATGAGGCTAAAAAGCTAAAGGCAACTTTTAACAGTTTTCTTGTAATTCGATATTAAAGTAAAATCCTATTTACGACAGAGCTTTGTGAAACCAACAGCTCTCTGTCTTCCACATCAAATTAAAGTCTAATTCATATAAAATTGTTTTTTAATCTAAATTGTTGAGTTTTGTGGAGCGCATTTTTTAAGATAAGGATATACAGGGAAAAATAGGGTGTTTTGCAACGTGTGTTGTAGAGGGGTATTTTAAAGCAATCCTGCCAAATCCTAATGATTTTGTTGATTTTCTTTGATGCAAAAAGAAACAGGCCTACTGTATTGGGTTGTTTTAAGAAATAATTGTTTTATTTGAGGTACATTTTAGTATTTGTACTTCTTGAAATAAATCTGAATTGCATCACATGAATTTAGAAAAAAAAAATGTATACATATATCCCTCTCGGGTTAAAATAGAGTTTTAATATATTGCCAAACCTTGGCACTACACTTTGTTGCATCTCTCCAATAATACTAGTAGTCACTATAATACTTGCTTGATGAACCCAGCACATTTGAGACAATCAAAGCTTTTAAGGCATTAAAGAGAAGCTTTAGATGACAGACGTAATATTTCACTTGGAGTTTGGGCAAAATATGGAAACACACACAGAAGAACACACTCTGCACTCTTCAGAAGAAGTTAAATCCTTGCTGGGCAAAACTAAATAAATGAGTGGAAAAAAAAATATGGACACTTGCAGACTAAACTTGAGTTTATACTCTGTTATTCAAAGCAATGGAAATGAAGGAATGATAAATAAACACTGTGTAATGAAACTTCCACATAAAAGATAACTTTAAAAATGAAATATTGTATACATTAATACTAAGGTCAAAGCAGGTAGGTTGAATTTATACTTTTTAAATCAAAGCAAGCTAATTAGTAGGGCTGACCTACGTCAACAACAATTTGAATGAAAATCCTACAGCTATGTGTTTGAATGATTAGAAGGCTTAGTTTCTATTTAATAAACACCAAATATCCTATAGTGCGTTCATACAGATGTAATCCTAATTATACACTAATAAATCCAAACATACCTGCACACAAATACATCAGATGCTTTAATCCGAACATAACAGTGAAGTTATTTCAGGATGCTGAGATGTCAGGGGAATAAGACAAGCCGTGTGTGTTTGCATGGTTGTGACGGTGTTGCCAGGTTCAATATCATTAGCATGCTTTCACCTGCCTCCTCTCAAGCGACATCATCCGGGAGTCACTTTGAGAAAGTTCCTGCTCATAAACACCAGTCAGACTAAAGCGAAGGGGAAAAAATAAAGAGAGGTAGGAAAATAGTCAAACCTTGTACGAATACAAAACATAAACTGACAGATACTGCAGTTATGAATGGCAATCTAAACAAGCTTATAAAATCCAGTTTCAATGGGATTTTTATTTATTTATTTCTTTTAGCTTCGCATACTTCAGCGAACATGACTTGCAAAATAAGGAAAAAATTGTGACATGGTTACCAAAGTTGTCGCTGTCAGATTCGTTCATCAACAACTTGCAGGAGCGGTTTTTCTTTCAGCCTTACGTTTTACATCTACATCAATTAATTCACAATAAGTTGAAAATAACACTGTTTGTTACATGTAATTGCCATTCGTGTTAGCCGCTTTCCCTAGCCACACATCGATGGTTCCCCTTGCAGCTCTTTTCTGTCTCTTTATATCTTAAGCCCCTTGAAGCAGGGAATAATAATGTCCTATTAATCAGCCCCCGGATATTATTGGAGTTTGTTTATTGTTGTGTTTGATAGATCTAAATGGAGTACTCACTTTTCACAGTTGCTTTAAAGTATCACCTTGGTAACTCATTTTTTTTTTTGTTTTTTTCTATTAACCACATATTGAATCCTGACTGTGATTACAGGGAGACATACAAACATTGGTTTATTTTGTCACCTGATTATTGGTGTGTTTATCTGCGTTTATCTGCTTGGGAGGTAATTACGGCCAATGATGTAAGGTGTATGATGGGCTTAGTGGAAGTTCAGAAGAAAAAGGAAGGGATGAAGAAAAGTGTGCCCATTTATTTATTTTTTTGACAGCCATAGTCAAATAGATATCTTTATGCTGAAGGTTATCCAGGTTAATAAGAATGTATTGCTTCTGTATCAGCACTGTTGCACATTAATAAACAAATACAGGGGTTGGATAATGAAACTGAAACACCTGGTTTTAGACCACAATAATTTATTAGTATGGTGCTGGGCTTCATTTTGCCACCAATACAACATCAATTCATCTTGGGAATGACATATACAAGTCCTGCACAGTGGTCAGAGGGAATTGCAGGAAAGCGGCCAGGTCACGACCTGATGCTGGTGGAGGAAAACTTTTCTTGACTTGGTCCTCATAAACACCCCAAAGTGGCTCAATAATATTTAGATCTGGTGACTGTGCAGGGCCATTTACTTTCATGTTCCTTAAAGATGTTTGAACCATTGGATACACATGGTACTCCAGAATGGTTCAGTTGTCCTTGGCAGTGACACGCCAATCTAGCACAAGTATTTGGCCAAGGGAATACCATGATATGGCGGCCCAAACCATTTCTGATTCACCCACATGATTCACTCTGGGCATACAACAGTCTGGGTGGTACTGTATCCTTCTTTGGGTCTACTCCACACTTTGACTCTTATGGATGTGGGGAAAACAGTAATGGTGGACTTATCAGAGAAAAATACATGCTTCACATCTTCTACAGCTCAAGATTTGCGCTCCTTGAAAGACCTTGGACCATTGAGACCGACGTTTGGCATTGGCACAAGTGAACAAAGGTTTGGCTATATCAGCCCCACCGTGTATATTGACCCTGTGGAGCAACCAACGTAGTTCGCTGGAAAAAGGAGAGTCAAGGTGCATATTTCACTCTGGTGTGATTTGGGCACCCATGGTTTTATGTTTTTAGAAAAGCACCCAAACATCCCTTTCAAACAGCTTCCTCTAGCGTCCACAGTTAATCCGGTTGGATGTGGTTCTTCCTTCTTGGTGATATGCTGACAATACCCTGGATACCGGGGCTCTAGATACATCACAAAGACTTGCTGTCTATGTCACCGATGCTCCAGCAAGACGTGCACCGATAATTTGTCCTCTTTTGAACTCTGATATGTCAACCACTGTCAGTCTGTCAACCAGACTGACAGTGATCAACATTTTTTGATTTCCCCATGTCAGCTGGGACTTGGCAGGCTAGGGGGTGAAAAAGTGAGGTAGCTTCTTTAAATTAATTAATTTCGAATAGCAGGCCAGGACATAGTTCCACCTCAAGGTAGAACTGGCTTTGACCGCTGACTTCTTGATTCCTCCGAACGTTTAAAGTTCCTCTTCTTCTCTTCAGGGAGAAACAGGATACATGGAAGTTTTACGGATACCAGGTGGGCTTACCCCCTGGGGAATTCCGGTGGAGTTGGTCCGAGCTCCCTCCATTTATAAAATGGATGTCAACATCCATTTTATATTTTATATTCCAAGATTGTGAATTGTTCACATACTTTACCACTTGACAGAAAATGTGTTTCAAAATGTCAGATTCGATCAAAACCAAACAGCGAGGCCATTGAATCTCTCAATAAGATGCCACTCTCAGAGGCCTTCATGTGTTGTCTCTAGTTAAAAAAAAGAAAGAAAAAAAAGATAACAAAAATTCCACAGTATCTCCTTCTTTTCTTAGTTATTTACTCTTAGTTTTATACTTCATTTATGATGGTGGATCACTTGTTTTCTTCATGTTATTGCCAACTTGTTGACCAAGCGCTGAATATAAACCAACTGGTTGCTAACTAAGATATTTAATCAATAAGCCTGTTAATAAATGAGGTCATGGGAACAAAGCTTCCAGTTTTCAGATTGCTGCTTCTAAGCTGACGAATTGTTCTGACTGCACGGAACCTTTAGAGGAGGAATACATTTTTTTTTTTTTAAACGTTTAGAACTGGTGTACAAGTAGGGGAAAAAAGATGAAGAGTGTTCATCCCAAAAGCATGTTCATCCCAAAAGGAAATACCCTTTAATCAGTGTCCTATTATATGTTCTTTGAGGGCAGAGTATGTTTTGTGGGAGGAAAAAAAAGGAAGAAAGGAATCATTCAGAAGATTTAACATTTTATTTTATTTTTTCTGATGGGACCAAAGGTCCACATGAATAACACATGAGAACTGAAAGAGGTAGAAGAAGAGACAGATTGGCTCTGTTGAACAACTGAGTGTACAGTTAAAGTAGACATGTCTACCCTGATGGGTCTGTTACTTTTTTTTCTATCCTGCACTTCATTTTCGAAAAGAAAAAGGAACTCATGAGACATTATTGCCCTCAAGGCCTCTTGTTACATTTTTGCCTTATCCTCTAAAGTAAGGGGAGGTTGTCATTTATTACTTGAGTGACAGATCTTTGAAAAAGATTCGTAGCTGAAGTGTTTCTTTTAAACCCCAATTCCGTTTTTGTGAGGCCGTTGTTACATCTTAAATGTTGCAGCAACATATCTGTTGCCTTAATATTGCTATGCTGGACTTAAGAGTCTCCCACAGTAATTTGCTTTGACCCATAAAGATGCAATGTTCTTGCACCACAAAGCTTTTAAACAGCAGCAGGAAGGCTGTCGGGCAGAAACAATCTTTTAATAGATGCACATTTACTATTCTAATGGTTGTCAGCAGCGTTACGGTTTATGGAATTTTAGTTTACATGTTCATCTGGATATTCTTGCGTATGCTGTGATTCATATAATCTCATTAAAATGCACAAAGTTTTGCTTTAAAGTCACCATGACCTCGAGGTCCGCTGCAAGCAGCAGTTTCTGCATACTAAGAAGAGCTCTGATTGATCTCCCTAAGTGGGAACAATTATTGGGAATGTTCTTTTACAAAGAGTGGCACCCTTTCTTTTTAAACAGATGCAAAACACCCCATCCCCACACACAAATCCACGCTTGATCACCAGATGGTATGTCAAAATGAAGCTTTGCTTCACAAAGAAAAAAAAAAGAATAAATTTTTTTTTTTTTTAAGACTTTGATCTTGATTTGGAGCTGATGATCTTTGGCTCCTAGGCCATGCCCTTTGCTGATTATGCAAATAATATTTTGACCCCTTGGCCTTTGAATGGAGAACGGCAGACATGAAACGCATAATATGAGAGAGAAAATTGACACTTATAACTATAAAGTTAAAAAAAGTAGAGTGTGGAGGGTTTGTCTAAAATTCTTAAACTACTTTGAAGTTTGTTCATATCTCAATAAATGGAAAATGCATATGAGCTTGCGCATCTAAAGCAATTGAAATTCTTTTAGAACCGCTGTCAATGCATTTGCATGCATTTCTCTTTTATTATATTTTTTATGAAGATAAGAATAACCTTTAATAATTCAGGATCTAATACAGTTTGATGTGAAGGAAAGAGTTCATTTCACAACTTCTGAGGGCCGTCACAGCAGGCAGAAGTGGGAGAAAGAAGATGTACGGAATTCACTGTGCACAGATAAGATCTGACTTGTTATAAAGAACTACTGTACGTGCTTTTTCCTACTAATTTTTGCGTACTACTACTTCCAATCTAACAGTACAGCAGTTAATTGCCATTGAGACTAAACATTAACCCGGGGACCGCCATTAGTGCTGACCGAGGAGCTAAGGAAACTTCTTAGACCTACCCACCTGTTTCTTGAATGATTGTGCAGTTGCTAATCCTCATCAAATCAATGTTTTATCCCCTACATGAACTGGAAGACACTCTTTCATTTTTTAAGCTTTTTTTTATTTTTCCATTAAAATAATATATAAATAAACTACCTTTAATTTATATTAGACTAATTTGACCAATATGATAAAAATAATACCTGGAACATAAGAAATTGGCAGGATTTAATTTTTATTTATTTTTACTGGTTGTTAAACTTTTTCATTGATGTAATGGACCCTTTTTGACTGTTTTTGATATGTTACATTACATAAAGATCAGTGAACAATCAGTAGATGAATTCTGTGCTGTTTTTGCTCAATCCAACAGTGGCTGGTATAATACTTGATCTCATATGTTAAGTCTACCACATAACCAACATGCGTTTGCAGCACCTTGAACTGCCCAACATGCATTTTCTCCAGCAAAAGTCATACAGGAGACATTTGAGACCTGAAAATGTACATGTTTTTTGCTGTTCTTTCTTGAGACGGTGTTAGAAATTAACCTTATATTGCACGAAAAAAATGGAACTAGCCTCATCACTCTTTATGACCTCTATTGTTTCACTCAGGGCCTATTCTGGTTTTACCTTAAGTTCACTTTACAAAGAGCTAGACATTTTGTTATCAAAAAAACAGAATAACAAGAAGAACATCTAGCGATTATAATTATTTCAAGGTCTCTACATCCGAGAATTATCGTTATTTTGCCTAATTCTTTACTCCTTTATCTTCTGGCCGAGTTTGCCTTAGGAATAAGTATTTATCTATATCTGTTCTGTTAATGAGGTTCCGTGTAATTTCACACAGCTGACTTTACTGCTTTGTGACTGCTGGATGTTGTGACCCATACCTCTGTTCAAAGAGATACGGGTGGTTTGGAACTCAGATTCATTATAATATTCCAAAATAATATGTGCCAGATTTAACATCAGCCAGTACATGGCTTTTTTTTCCTCTGTGTTTGTTACCGGATAAAGTATCCCCTGAGGAAAGCAGACTTAGTCATATTCTTGCCTCGGTAAATTAAGTCCTAAGTCCTGGCTCATGCTGTTGTTTCCACACCATTTTCTTTGTGACGTACAGAAAGTAATTATTAAAAGTACCACTTATCCTACTTACTTGATCATCAGTATAAATCAAATAAGTTGTTTCTTGTCACAAGCCACCCTATTTTTCTAATGTAAGATTTCAAGAATCATGTTTCACATTTAAGTGACAAGTTGGTTCTTTTTTTTGTTATTTATTAGATGTCATTAGACCAAAATTGCTCTCTTGAATAAAAAAAAAACACAAAAAAAAAACACAAAGACATGATTTGTATTTTAATGTCTTATTGTTGACATGACACAGAAATCATAACAGCACTGACCTTTTAATTTCTGGGAAACTTATTCCCCTGGTATCCCAAAATATCAAAAAGAGAACCTGTAGGCACATTGGTGGATTCCTTGATGCCTTTATTTTGCTCTTCCTGTCACAAGGCATTTATTCAAAATACCTTACTGTGTGGGTAGATATACTCATACATATGAGTTCAATGTTGAACAAGCTCTCCAATTGTGACAGCAAGTTTTACAGTATGATGAGACAATTCCATTGGGTTCTAGACACACTTGGTTGTCCTCCTTTGGTTTTCTCAGCCATCTTAAGAATGACTCATGCTACCATTATAATTGTGGCCACAATGATGAGATCAAATCCTTTTTTCATATTTGGATTAATGGCTTGCAATGTTAGATAACATAGAAAGCCTAACTGTTTAACCAATAATACAATCAAAGGCTTTATACAGAACATATTTAAAGGACTGGTGGGTGTTTGTTCTGCACAACCATCCTATCTTGTCTTAGTATGTACATGGGTGCTTAGATAAGGTCGATACAGTTAGAAAAAAAGTCATTTGTATATAGTGAAGTGCGGTTTATACACAAACACGCTCAGATGCGTGCCTCAGTGTTTTTCTGTGAGTGCAAAATGTTTTTGAGTGTGTTTTCACACTTGCTCTGCTGCCTCTTAAGACAAAACATGACATGTTCCCAAATGACTTTGGCTCTAACAACTGTCTCATTAAAATACAAACCAGTAGGCAGTTTAAGTTTATAATACACCATTGCTTCACCAAGGCAATGACATAGGTAGTTTTATCTTTAAATGTAAGTGGTGTTTTTATATTTCTGTATTTTTTTCTGACTGGTTGTTCTTGTTATGTTTGGCTCTTAGTTTAATGTATAATCATAAATATTGCATCTTCTATTAAATGCCAAACATTCACTTTGATGGCTCTTATAAGAACTCCCCATTAAGATCTCTAAGTCATAGACATAAGTTGTTGTATAATTAGTATAAACAAAGAAAGCAATCACTAGGGAAGAGTGTCAGGTTCTGCCAACTGCTATGATGCATTGGGTGTCATTAGGCTTGATTTTATGCAAAGGATAATGGATTACATAACTGCCATATGCTACTAAAAAAGTCCACAAGCACAAACATTCCCATGGAGTGTCAGAGAGTGCAGGATTGCAGGTTGTATATCAGTAATGAAATAGACACTTGGTTGACATATTTAATTTATAAATAGATGTATGTAGATAAAAGATAACTGTAACGCCAGACTAGATGTGATTTATCGTGCTACACAATCAGTTTTACAAACTGCATTTATATGCTGATGGTTCCCTCTTCTGCTTGCAGGTTTACTGGTCTTAATCTTCCCTCACCCATCATCAGTAGTAAGAACTGGCTGCGTCTTCACTTTACATCAGACGGCAACCACAGGTTAAGAGGTTTCAGTGCCCAGTACCAGGGTAAGATGAAGAGATTGATGGATTATTGTTAAATAAACATGTATTATTTTAAAACATCTGTAATTATCATGCAAATATTCCTATCAGTGTTTATGCTTAGCTTTGTGAGAGACTTTGTAAAAACATTTATAAATCTACAAAATGTAGGTTGATTTTTGGCATGTTCTGATTTCCATTTTTTAAGGCTTGAAATACAGATTATGGCTTGAGCCAATTACACAAATTCAATACATATATATGTTATACGTGTATTAACAAATGTATAATAATAATAATGAAAAATATAAATATTTTTGAATTGTAAATTCAGAGAGAGAGGTGAGTCTGCTTAACCTCATCATCAACTATTTCTGGACTCTAATGTATCGATTGGGGTTTCAAAAAAGTGTTATGTTTTTTTAACAATTTCAAGATAACGCAAAATAAATACAAAAATAATGATCCTGAGAAGTGTAATTCCAGATGCATTCTATGTTGGAGTAATTCCTGTAAAACATTATTATCAGTCATTTTAAACAATAACATAACCCCTAATTTGCTTTATTGTCTTGAAATCAGAATATTTTCAGGGAGAAATAGTGTAGTTTTTTTTTTTTTTTTTCATTGGAAGAGTAAATGAAATTGCTTTGAAAAGGCTTCAATATTCTCACTTCTGGGCCAATTACTTGTGCACATACATACTGTACATGAACAAAATAACAACCCTAAAGGAATAGACATACCTGCTAAACCTTGTGACATACATCTCTGTTAGTCCTCAAAACTGTTAGCAGTTCAAGGGGGCACCTCTGAGAGGGAATGAGCTCTGTAAATGATTAGATCTCGTACCAAAATGGTCATATCTGAGGATATTACCTGCAGCCATCCACTGGCGAGATAATTGTACGGAGGGGAGTACTGAGAAAGCTACAACAAATAGAAAAGAAGTGACTAGAATGTAAAGTATGTAGCATGGGTATATTCAAATGCAGTTTTAGTGTTCCATGAAAGCTAACAAGATATCAACAACATTACGTCATAACAAAAAATCAACAGAAGATTATATTAACATCACCTTGGCATCTCGTAAAGAAAAAAAACAGTGTTATGTCCTTTTGGGTCAATGGGTACATATCTTGGATACCTTCACCATAAGTAACTAATATGAATATTGTGCCTTTACACAAACACAGAATATGATTTGAGCTCATACACCACAATATTAAAGATTGCAGGAAATATCTGTGAAATTCTTGGTAACTCAGTACAACTGGTTCTTTGTGGCTGTTGTATCATTTTGTTTTTGGGACTTACATAGAGTCTCAGCTGCACACAAAGTTAATGCTTTCAAGTTGGGAAAAAGTAATGCATGAGCATGTATCAGAAAATCAACTTCAGTCTAGCACAACTACAGTTGTAAAAATAAACAGATTTATTTTTGATAGGTTACTGTCAAATAAATATTTTAAAAGCAGGTTTGTCTCATTTTATCATAATTGAAACCTTTCGTTTTTGTGTTTGTGTGTCTGTGTGCTTTTTGATCATTTTGCACATTATTTTCTAAATGTACCCAATGCTGTTTTGTCTTAATTATTGTTGAACAGACAAAGCAAAATCAGGTCTGCTTTTTCAGAAAATTAATATGTATATTTCCTCTTCAAAGTGTTTTTTTTTTTTTCAACCAAAACACATTTACAAATGAAAGAGAAAATATTATTTATTTATTATTTTATATTTATTTAGCTTGACAATTAATTTTTTGGGTTTCACCTTGTATTTGTGTTGTTCAGGATCTACTTTGTTCCTTTATGGACATGTGGATTTCTTTTTTATAACATTACGAGTTTTTTTTTGTTTTTTTTCAATTTAATTTTTTTTTCCACTAATGTGGGGGAAACCCTTTATACAATTTACATTGTGATCCAGACAAGGCCCGCTACTCTATTTCGAAAATCAATGACAACGCATATGCCTTTAGCTATTCAACAAGACCCATTGTAACTGTGACAGCTAACATGATTAAAACAATAATTTGTCGGACAAATCCACATTTTAAAATAGAATAAGCTTTGTACTTGAAGCTGTCAGACAGACACCGTTCTTCAGAACCCTAATTGGACGGCACCGTTTTGATACCAAAATATGATGAACAAGCTTTTTTTTTTTTTTTTTTTTTTTTTTTTTTTTTTTGTTTTGTGTAGATAAAAAAAAAACTGTTTAATTGCTCCTTCTTTTATGACAACTATCTTTAGCAGACCTATTGACATGTGGCTCTGATTTATCTGTATTAAGAGCAAATAGAGCAAAGAATAAAATATTGCCTTAGCTCAACAGTCAGAAAAAGACTGAAAAGTTAAATAGGGGTCTAAGATAACGCTAAAGACATTTTTTTAACTGTGAAATAAATGTCAGCTTGTTATTCTAGTGACATTTCATTATTCCAGTAATTATCACAAGGCTTAAACCACATCTTTTTTCTTTTCTTTTTTGTGTTTGTATGGAGATGAGTTATTTTGCTCCTGATATACACTAGTGGCCCAAACTAATGATGTTATTTGAATAAAAATAACATGCTAAAGGATTCCACTGGAATGTGAAGACATTTTTGGTTGGTTGTCAAGCTTTATTCCTTAACGTAAAGTAGATATTTTATCAGTCAAAAATTAAAAAAAACTGCTATTCTTAACAGAAACAATTTTACTATTGCGCAGTTTCACACTGATCAAGCTGCTTAGCTTCTTAATAAATTGTTTTGCCAAATCGATGTAAACATTACTCAGTGGGTAGTGCCATAATCAGCAGCAGGGATTGTGTTGCAGTCATTAAGCTGCTGGTTGACTGTCCTGGTGTCGTCATCTAAAGCGTTCTTATCTTTTGTGTCTCTCCTGTTTTGTTTTTTTTTTCTTTTTTTTTCCTTTTCTCAACAGTGAAGAAGATGACAGAGCTCAAATCTCGAGGTGTAAAGATGCTGCCAAGCAAAGACAACCACCACAAGATATCAGTGTGTAAGTTATAATTATTACTTTAAAAAAATATATACAATCAAAATGAATCATTGCATACAGTAATTTGTTGCCATAAAGGTGTTCTTCTATTCTTCCATTACCTTTTAGTGCTTAAAGTTTTTTTAGAAGCTAATGGTCCAGTATGTCCAGGATCATTGGGGATTATTTCAGTTTGCCAAACAAACCTGACCTTTTGAGTCATACGTGTCTGTTGTCAGATGTGGTGCTGAGAGTAAAAAGAGTAACATTTTGCCTTTTCTTCATGTTTTATTTTTTTTTTATAAACTAATATGCAACACCAATGTACTTCACAGCTTCCTTTTTTCCATAATTGTGTCTTCGTACAGTCACTGTTATTGTAAGTATAGACCAACATATATGAAATACTTTCATCGGAACGTATCTCTATTACAGATCTTATCTTGCTTCCCATTCACTGTGAGATGTTTCTTATGGCAATTATTCTACACTGAGTCTCTAGCTCATTTGCTGGTTAGTTTGGGGAGGTGAATAAATTATCAAACCCTTATGTAGACCATAAAAGCAAACTCTGGCCTAAGCCTTGGCTTGTTACAGTGAACTCATTGCAGCTCAAATGCATCAAATGCCAAGTAGACCGAAATTTGCTTAGAAAGCAGTAAGTGGACAACAGGGCAGGGCATGCTGGGCACAAAAAACCAAAGCAATAAAAAAAGTGTAATAATAGTAATAATATTATTCATACACCTGCTGTCTTCATTGAGGTGGATATGACTGCTATGAAGTTGAATGCGGTCCCACTGAATGCAAGCCATATCATATGGCACCCTCTAAGCCACCTGGTGTGGAAAAGCAACATCCTCCACGGTCTACTGTCTCGTCTTCTGTTCATCTCGAGCCCATTGTTTATGATTGATTTCCTTGGCACATTCGCCAAAGGCAAAAGAGAAATCCTAGGGCGGATAAGATCAGACACCAAAACATTTTGTTTTAATGAAGAAGAAAGCTGTGTGTTATTTTTGTAATTTCTCTCAGTGGGTCCTGGTGCAGCACAACCACACGCGACGTTGCTTAAAGGGTTTTGTTCATTTGAGAGTGAAAGCAAACCGCACTAGCAAACAATGTCAGTCCCCAATCGAACCGAGTCCAGTGTCAGGTTTGAAAAGACCATTATGTTTTCAGACAGACCAGGATTTGTTTTTCATTGATTCACATCAGATACAACAGATTTGACACAACATTCATATAGTCCCTTACAAACGATGAATTCCAAGCAAACACAAATCAACAAGGCTGATTAGACATGACATTGTATCTAATAATTAATTGAAAATTAGTATTAATACTTAATAATTATTAAGGGATTCAAAAATCAGGCTTTGGCATGATAACATAGTACCAGAACAAAGTGTTTAAAAATGCTGCACATCCATTGGCTGAGGTTTTAAATTCAATTTTACTCCTAACGTCTAACCGAAGACCTCTGTGTTTTTCAGCTATACTAAATATATGATGTTGCCATGGCAATAGTGCTTTAGCCTCAGCCTTGTTCTGTAACATGGACAGCGTTTTTGATTACTGTAAGTTAACTTGTTGGTTTGTTCAACATAAGGAGATTAGCAGTATTATTTTATTTTTTTTATTTTATGGCCTCAACAATAGTTTAAGTTCTAATCCAAGAATCTTTTAACCTAGTAATCTGACTTAATTATGATGATTCAGGAGTTACATTGCATTCAATGAGCAATGCTCATATTGTTAAACACATGAAGCACTTTACATGCCATGTATTTATTAATAACTGATTAAGATTTACATGATGTGATAAAAGATATTGGAGACTAAATTTTAAAACATATTCCAAATGCGTGTAATATACTTTGTGACATTTATGTTATCAGGATGATTGCTGAAGCTATTTGCTTTAGTAACCAGCTTATTGCAATCAAACCCCTTGCTGACTAACAAAGATGGATTCAGAATGTAGGTCTAGAATGGCATTACAATAATGCGATAAATCACTGATGCTCCCTTAGCAAATACACCATGATTCTCTGTGCGTTCTTTTAATAGCCAGAAATATCAACTCAAAGCCACATTTTTCTTATTTTTTAGCAAGTAAAGAATGTACTGGCTTTAATAAAGGCAGTGGGCATCAGTAGGTAGGTGAAAAAGGTATAAGATGCTTTAGGTTTCACCGTACAAGTGGAAATGGAAATCCATTTCACTGTGGATTTTAAAGGAGTTTAGGAAGGACTAGGAAGGACATGATGTGAAAGCGTGCAAAGCAGTGGTTTCAAACTCAGGGCCGATGTTCTGCAGGTTTTAGATGTATCATTGCTCCACCACAGGTGGCTCCAATATTAGCTTATTAGCAGAGCTCTGACTGTACGCTAGTGAGTCAGTTTAGTAAATAATTCAAATCTGTAGGGCAAGGTACATATCTGAAAGCTGCAGGAATCTGGCTCCAAATGACTTGAGTTTGTGATGCTTTGCATAAAGTCTTGTTAAACCTTCACACCGGTAACCAGCTCATGTTTATTTGTGATACAGGTTAGTGAGTATGCTTAATTTTGGCTATGAATGTTAACATGACAAAAAAAATTGTTTGTTGATTATTCTTTAGCGACTGTATTCCAAAATAATTTTGTTGAAGTGAAAAATTACATGTGTGAACAACTGCCTTTAGAAAATTGGGCTCAATTAATATTTACGTGTGTCTGTATACAAAAAAAAAAAAAAAAGAAAACAATGATTAGTTGGCTGAAAATACATTTTCCTAAGGATCGCTGTTTGTTTAATTATAAACTATGGCATTTTGCTGCCCTTAAGATGCATATTTTTAAGAATATGAATGAAACCATCCTTCCTTTTTTAGGTCTTTATATGTTTAAAATTTCTGCCAATGATCATAAATAAAAGCCAAGGGATTTGTTATTCCCTGTAAAAACACAGATAAGAGGTTTATTTCAAGTAAAAAATAACATAGAAAACAAATATTCCTTCAAATTCAGGTTATATAAATAAATAAAAATTACTTGATTAGTAAATTAAGTTTCTGTTAAGTATCAAGACTTATTAAAATTATGATATTTAGTATGTAAAGACACACTTGTACCTTTAAGTGGGGCAGCAGTAATCCTTTCTCTTGCTATTTTTGAATGTGCCTTGTGCTCTCAGCTTAAAGTTAATGTCAGTGTGCAATATCTAACCTTGTACAATAATTACAGACCAAGAAGATTAAGTCGTCTAGAGGTATTCAAAGCACAATGTTACAAAATAAGTGTGCTGAGGCATGCAAATTTGTGACTGTTTGCAAATCCTCATTAGTACCAATGGGAGATTCCAGTACTACAGGTGAGGGTCTAAATTTGTACTAATCTGCCAACACAGGTGTGAGCAGCTCATTATATCGAATAAGGGACCAAGAGGTCTAGAAGGAGCAGAACAAATTAAAGCAGATCACAAACAGGAGCGTGTAATTTAATGACAATTGCCCATGTAAACTAAATGTCCCGTTCAAGCATTTAAAATCTCCTCTTAGGTTCAGAAAAGAAATGTATCTTTAACAAACAGAAGGGCTTCTCTAATAAAAGCTTTTTAAAACAGCCTGTCTTGAAACTGTCACCCAGTGTTTCTTTAGATTACCTGGGTAAATAGCTATAACTTAATAACAAAAAACAAAAGCTTGAAAATGCACAACAGCTTCTTCATCATGACTGCACACCATCTTACAAAGCAATGTTCATAAATATAAGGATGAACAAGTTTGATGTGCCAGAATTTGACTGACCCCATGTAGACGGAACACTTTTAGGATGAATCGGAGCGGAGACTTGATGACAACCCTTTAATCTAACATCAGCGTGTCACCTCAAAGATGTGCTCCTGGAAAAACAGTGGACTAATCCAATAAAAGTAATGCTAAACCTTATGAAAAAGCCTTCTCGGAAATGCTGTGACTGGTATAGCTGCAAAGGGTCGGCTAAAATCACAATACACCTTTGGATTTATAACTGAGGTGTCACTCAAGTGTCTGTTTGTGAAAGCAGGCAAGCAAACTATGGAGCTGGCATTCCATATTGATTTTTTTTTATTGCTAAATAATGCTGCTTTTGACAATGAATTATGGAGCACAAAATAAAGTAGGTGTCTGGTATTCATTTAAAAACTACGCTTTATAATCCATTCATTCTAATTCAACAAGAACACGCTGCAGAATCAGTAATTTGGTGCCGCAGTTTTATAAAAACCTACCGAAAGCAGTCGCATAATTGCACCAAAAGGGACATTGCCAAACCCAAAACATCTTTAGAAACCTGCAGCTTTAGCTGTCAATAAACTGCATGTGTTCAAATACAACCTTCAAGCTTTATTTTTTGTCATAAAAAAAAAAAAAAATCATAGCATAAGGTTTTAAATGTGCTTCATTATCTTCTTATAAGAATAGCAAAATGCATAACATCAGGTAAATTGGGTTGTGGCCAGCTCTCTTCCAGTGTTATATGTTCAGCATTTATTATAGATTTAACACATACCAAGCTCTGCTGACACTGCCGAGCCATGTTTTGAATTTACAGCAGTCTAGCATTAGTCTGCGACTCAGGCCAGAGAGCAGGTGTCCCATTGATTGGACCCCGCAGAACTCTGACCTCTAGCAGTCACTCAGGGCTTACCCACTTGACCAAGTTTACTTGACCCCTCTTGACACTTGACACTTGAAACTTCAGTGTTTTGCGCTCAGCAACGTGATTAATAAACAGAGATTTACAGCAATTGGGATTGGGATTGTGAAGGTTATATGTATTTAGGGTACATAGGCATTTATCCAGAAGTTTGAAGAATAGATTTTTTTTTCTCCTTTTAAAATGTCATAAAAAATTGTGAAATTAAACTTAACCAAAAAAATGTATTATAGACATTATAAAGATGTTTTAAATTCCAATTGTACAATACTACCACATATAGAAATAAAGCTAACTGTAAAGCAAATCATTTATTTTTAATAAAGTATTAAATAACGGTAAAATAAATGGAAATTAGGTTAAATAATTATTGATCTTATGCAAAATTGCTTTTTTGTATTAGTAGTTAAGTATTTAGTTTTAAGTGTAAAAACTTCTATGGTATATTTTTAACATTTACAGGAAGTTTTGTGAGAAAAGTAACACGTTGTCCTTGACCAACTGTCTACTTTTTTGTATTCTCTGTCAATAGTGTCTCAAATGGGTGTAGCGCAAGGACACAACATGTGTCCAGATCCGGGAATCCCGGATCGCGGAAAAAGAAAAGGCTCCGACTTCAGGTAAACAACAGTAACACCAACAAAATTATTCCGTATGACCTTTCATTCAGATTAAGATTGCTAGAAGATCAGAGGAACAATGTGTTTGGTAGGTTACCTTGTTTTGCACCCATCTGTCGGTTATTTGAAAATGTGCTTTAATGCAACACATTTCCAGTTGTAAAGGAAACTGAAAACAGACCAATGTGTAAGATTAAGCAGTTACTAGCCTCCTATTTCAGACACAGCACAGCAATAGTCTGCCTCTGGGAAGTGGTGATATTACCATAAGGGCTGTGGAGTCTTGTTTCCTGTCAAAGCCATTCTCTGTATCAGTGGTAACACAGACAAATGAGTATCATTTGTATCCATCCTTCGTGTCATTTTTTCAAAAAACAGCCACTGGGGCTAAGAAGATATATGGGTTTTTTTTCTGCAAATACACATATTTTTCTACTTCTCCTACATCCTACCTAATTTATTTTCTGTGCTTTTCCCGACTGCAGGCGTGGAGCTACAGTGCATTTTTCCTGTGATGAGGGTTACGAACTGCAGGGTTCAAAGAGCATCAGCTGCCTCAGAGTGACAGACAGCTATGTGGGCTGGAGTGATGACCGGCCCATCTGCAGAGGTAAGCTTCGACGTGCCTTGTCCATGGATGTATGTAATTCAGGCGGACTGAATTTGACCTCTATTCATTCTTTACCACTAAGGTGCTCAACTCATGTTTGGTTGTAAGGCTGCCGTTAGTTTTACGTGGGTGTGCAGCACATTTCCTTTTTTCAATATGCAGTTCCCACATGTTTGTTATGACTGGCCTGACATTGACCCTTTTTCAGCATTATTTGGCTTCTGTTGCTGAGCCATGCAAGCATGGTGTATACCCATCAATAATGTATTATTTTCTATATGTATCTTTTAGAAACAGGTGATATCTTTTAAATGTTAAGTATTTTCACATGTAGAACTTAAACTGATGAGTCATGGACATTTTCTTTATGTGTTTGTCATATATTGTAGGGAGGGACTAAAAGGTGATCATAAGATCAACGCAGATTTTCCACCTGGTTTCCAACTCATTAGTTCTGAATAGTATTGAAAGAAAATGTATTTAAATAACTCAGTTCACTGAGTAAAGCCTTGAATTCTATTAGTTATGACACCTTCTGTATGCTGTGCTCATGAAAATCCAATAAAATCAAACCAATGGGAAAAAAAATATTTTAATGCAGAAGAATGGACCTATTAAGAAGTCTGAATAATTGTTCTAAACTGGGGCACATCTCTTATGCAGATATATTTATATAGGAGTCAATCAAGCATTTATCATTTTTGGCAGTGATCATTTAAATGTTCTGAGATTTAGGTTGTATGTTTGAAATGACTTTAACCAAACGTATTTCTCTTTGTGCATGTTGTCTTGTAGCGCCAATGTGTGGTGGTCAGTTAAAGGGACCCAGTGGAGTCCTCACATCTCCTAACTATCCTGTTCAGTATGACAACAATGCCAACTGCACTTGGATCATCGCAGCATCAGACGCATCAAAGGTGAAATTCCTTTAACATAAGATCCAAGTTGAAAACCAGTTATGATTTTCAATTGACTTAAGTTCCTATCTATAAAAAAATAAAAAAATAAATATAACCTGTAACTGTTTTAGAAATGTTTGCAACTTTATACCACACAATATATGTTTTAGGGTTTTGGTAATGGTTAAAGGACAACTGCCAGAGCGAAAATGTAAGAGATAAAAAATAAATAAATAAATAAAGGAGAGAAAATGTCCGGATGTAATCGAACAACAGCCTGAGGGAGTAGTTACAGTTACCTGTGGTGCCACAAACAGGGTGAATTGGACAGGAGAATAATGGCTTTAAGAGCATACTTAGAGGAGAACATGAAAGTCTCACAACCCTTCTGTTTAGACCATTGACTTTGAAGTTGTGTTCATGGCCGCGCAGCTACTCGTCAGCCAAACATCCCTCTTTTAACCAAACAATGCGGTTGTACGTATCTTTTTTTGTTCACTTCAATACGTGAGAGAGTCTATGTGAAAAGGCTGATAAAGCCGGAATGGAAGTCAGAAACAATAAACTTCTACCAATGCCCAACCTTTGTTTGCAACTGAAGAAACACACTCTGTGTACCCAGCAGGCTCCATGCGGAAAACAGAACCTGCCTCTTGCTTTGTTCGTTTCGGATGAAGATGGAACGAGGCTGTTCTTTCTGTTTACAGATGTAATGAGCTTCTATTCCTGTCCATCTGCACAGATCCAGCCAGTGGAGGTGTTAGCTGAGGTACTGCAGAGGGAGAGGAATAGGACGTGACAATAATTCCTTTAGGCCTAAATTCATTTTCTAGACACCGTGAGAAATCCGGGTTATGGCCAATTGTCTCGAAGACACTGAGAGGTTAGTTTTGAAGTTTTTCAGGGATCAAAAAGTCAGTGTTAGGGACATTGATGTGGCAATAATTGCCAAGCAACTATAATGTCAAGTTTACCATTAAGGATTTTATGTAACATAAAAAAAACTGCTTTTGGGATAGAAAACAAGATTTCGGTACTAAGGTACCACCAAGTATCATATTGGTTGCAACAATGCCATATGAATCTAAACATACATTGAGGCATCAATAAGTTTAATTATATGTAGAAAGAATACAAAAACATAATGGACATTTTACAATTTCAGCCAACAATGCATATTTGTGAAGTGGAAGAAAACTATTTTAATTGGAAATAGGTTACAAATGTAGACCTGAGCAAAGTGCATGTATTTTCCCCACACATAACTTACAGCTTATTTATGAATATTTTGTTACTTATAAATAATAGTATCATACTTTTTGTTAAAGAATACTCTTTTTGCAACAGAATAAAACAAAACCTGGAAAGCACCTTATTTTTTAATTAACAGTCTTATTGATCCCTTTGACCTATTTAGTAAGAGCTGTTTGTTTTTCATAACTCGTAACTGAAGAGTGTTTGTATTTATTTATTTATTTATTACTTTCTGTTTTCCCCTCCCCTTGACTTTACTTGTTGGTTGACAGATGGGAGACGAGTTTGTAGTATGAAACTCTGTTTATCGAACAATCTGAACTATTTCGGGACACATCATCAATCTTTTCTCTCCACCTTGGCAATTTTCATTAGGCACAAGGTTTAACATATACAGAATGCAATTTGCATTTATATAAGCTTTTTCATTAGCTTTGCTCTCTCAGCCTTCTGAAATATTAAGATTTTGTCAGAAATCACAGGCAACCCAATTTAATCTAGAAGACAAATTATAGTTTGTTTTTGGGTTTTTTCTTATATCATACGAGCACTATTATTTTATATTATTATATGTACTGCCATTAGGTTTTTTGTGTTGGTTAATTAATGTGTAATTTAAGATTAGTATCATATTTATATTTTTGAAACCTTTTATAAAATTCCAAGTGCCTGGTAAAATATTCACATATTTTGTCAAGTTTCCTTTTATTTTATTTACTTTTTATGTGCTAAACCAAAACAACATACTGTATGTAATAGATTTAAGGTAGGAGGTAAAGTGTAGATCCTTTTCTTTTATTCAGAAATATGCTTTGCAGCCTGTATCACAATTTTTCACCATGTTATACCTGTTGCACATATTCTAAGGATGATGGGCATTCTTACTTTTCCCAGGGTTCCTTTTTGAGGGCAACCTGGCAATAGCCTCTTTATTTTTTTGTTTGGATTTTAAAAGATGGATTGAAAACATTTAAAACTTGGTATTTGTTTTAGACCCTAAAAGAATCAATGATCTGTCTGCTATTTTCCTTATTCTTTAGGCTGCAATTTGTTTATTAATGTTCTTTAAAATTGCTGTGCTGCCTTCACTGGTTAGTTGTTTTTATACTCTTTTAATATTGCTTATGGCTGGACTGTATTTACTAATCATGTAGCTTCTGAAGGCAAACAGTTACACTGGATTTTATGTGGTGTTATCATGGTAAAGGTGGGTGAATAGAAAAACCCACAGTTTATAGATTTGTTTGCAAAACATCATAAAACCATCATGTCTTTCCACATTGCACTTACATTTTATTTTGTATTGGTCTATCACATAAGTGGCAATGAAACACATTGAAGCTTGTTTTTTTAAATATGACAAAAAAAGAGAAATTCAATGTCGATGTATCTTGTATCTTTATTAGGAAGTTGAAGACAAATTTGATCTGTTAATCCCTATTTAATTAGTGGAAGAGAAATTATTGCTTTTTATTTGTTGCATAAACCAAAGTAGATCAAAATATTTCATATATATATATATATATGTATATATATATATACATATATATATATATATATATATATATATGTATATTATGATAAGTTTTTTTTTTTTTCTAAATAAGACTTTAATGATGGATTGATGAACAGGGATGTTGGGAATCACAGTTGGAAGGAGGTCTATTCTCTGCGCATGATCTTGAGATCATTCAACCATCTGTCTGTTATGCCTCTCTGGGCAATATCTCTGCTGTTTTCTAGGTGATCAAGTTGATATTTGAGGATTTTGACCTGGAGAGAGGCTACGACACCTTGACAGTGGGAGACGGTGAGCTTGTGGGGGACCAGAAGACCATTTTCCACGTGTGAGTGGCGTTTCTTTAACCTTCATTATTCTCCCCTCTGATCTTTTTTCTTTGGTTTCAGTTTCTATTTGGGATACTAGTCATTTCTGTTCTCCAAATTGTGTTTCAATGCTGTTCATGCTTCCTTGTCTTCATATTTGTTCTGCACTTGCTATTAGTTTTCCCCCTACCTCCTCAGCTGTAGTAGCTTACTTTCTTCCTTTGCCCCCAACACTTCTCATCGGTACAGTTTCTCTTTTATTTCATCATCACCTGATGCAGTAGGGTGTTAAAAAATAGATGTTGCACTCCATCGTCAATCAGGACTCTTTCTAGTTCAAAAACAGTGTTTGGGCAATCCAGTGCAGCATTGGAAACAGCATATTGGTAATACAGTTTGCATTAGCAGGTACTTTTTGTACACAAAATATTATTAGTAGTGCTAAAATGTATCACCTTAATAAAGTTTTTATACATCAGTTTATATTTGAGGGTTCCTAGCAGTTAAGATCAGGAGAATGGAGGATAAATGTTGCAGATGTGTACGAAGGATGTTCACTGCACAGTTACACTAGTAAATGTAGTAAAGACTTTTACTCCTTTCATAGATCTCATGAGAGCACAAAAACCCAGTTAGTAGGTTAGTCATGGAAATTTCGCAAACAAGTAGAATTTAAGTTATGATTTATTAGCATATCATCTCTTTTAGGATTTCGTAACATTTCTGCAAACAGAATATAAACCCACAGAATCTCATTTAGACAGTCTCTTTAAATATAATAACATTAAGTATAAATAAGTAAAATACAATCAAAAAAATTTACTCTAAAACAATATTGGACAGTTTCGATAAACTTTAAAAGGTAGGGAAAATGAATATAATTTAAATTTTTTGTTAGTTTTTCAGCTTTTTGTTATTTATCATTCAATGCCATGCAATATAAAATGATATTAAATTGAGCCTTTAGTTTCTGAAATATATATATATATATATAAAAAAAAGAAAAGAAAAAAAAGGGCCACTATATTATCCCTCACCCACATGTTGACAAAATAACTAACAAAAATAGTACTTCAAAAGGCTAAAATTCAAACATTAAAGCAACTTTACCCGACACAGCTACTCATTTCTCTATTCTCTGTATTCTACCACTAAAATTAGAGCCGTTAATCACTTACTCTGCAGCTATACGCTTCCTAATTAGAGTTGGGTGAAATTACTATTCAAATAGGATTAAATTACTACTGTGACATTGACTGATCGTGCCTTCATTTTCCACTTTCTGGTCTCCAGCTGTTTTGCATAAAGGCTTTGAAATTTCTCAGGTTGGAGTTTCTCATAAGAGCTTTAAAGTTCAGGAGTTTTGTATGTAACCTCAGATTTAACATTTTCCTTTGGTAGTTAAAAGGATGCAGGATCAGTAAGATTTTGTGCCATTAAAGTGAGAACAAGTTAATAATAGAATAACTAGCTTTACTATGCAGGCTGATAGCATTGGTATCAATCCAGCGGGTATTGACAATGGATTTATTCAATGATGACTGTCACTAAAGACATTTATGTCTGATATATTCTTCTGTCTAAAGTAACATACTTCACATAATTGTTCAAAATTTGTGTTAATCATTTTGCAGCCTGTCCGGTACAACGACCCCAGACCTTGTGGTGAGCACCAGTCACCAGATGTGGCTGAACTTCAAAACAGATGATACCAGCGGCTCGCTTGGATTTAAGGTCACCTTTGAGGGTAAGAAACAAAATCCTAAGGATTGATTGAGAAAGTTCTAAATAACAGCGTTGCCTTTACCTTCATTTTAATTACTGTTTGGTTTGTTTGAGGTGCCAATAATTCTACAAAATCCAGTTTAATCAAGAAAATGTATAATAGTGTACATAATAATTTAATATTGGACAACTTTAAACCTAAGCTATGGTATGTTTGTTAGGGGTGTCGTGAGAAACTGTAAAAAGTGAGGCTGTCTGTCCTGACGGCTGAAAACTTGATAATAAATATTACAACAATTTCTGGATAGAAATTAAATATGCGGTTAAAATTTCCTTATGAAAATCTAGACCTCAGCCTGATTAGAGTCTGTGGGGGCTTAAGAAAGCTTTGCATAAATAACGTATGAACCTCAATAAACTGAAGAAGTTTATTTCCCTAAATACGTATTTGTTGAAGGCCAAGAAAACATACTACCTAATTCTACAAGTGAATAATGCTAAATGTGAGTTAACAAGCAGTTAATTCTGTCAGAAAACATTGCAAGCTGGGCTGTGTGTTGTGGCTGTCTGTTTTCTGAAAGGACCAAGGGGAGTTGAAGCCCCCATTGTGACTGCTCTGAACCACCAAGCAGGGTAGTGATAGTAGCCCTGTCGTGATAAGCAATAAATAAATTAATTGCACAATATTTTAAATGAGGTTGATCATTTCCATTTCCATTTGCATGCTTGTTTGTTTTCCTTGTCTCCCTCTTTTTCTACCAAGAGACTGGACGATAAAGGCTTCTCTTGGCCTGTCACTCCCATATTGTATCCGTACCTTAGAGAGAGAGAACTCTTTTCCCAGTAATGCATGCAGTCCTTATGTACTTCATAGTGTAGCATGAGCCCAGTGAAGAGTAGCGAACCAACAGAGAAACCCCAGAAATTCTATTAATTTCAAAGTCAAACGTCACAGCTTGGACGGTCGTGGATTTAAACCACGACCGTGGTGAACCATTTAACCTATGGAAGCCAATATCTCGCATTTGTTAAACTGTGGCAACCAGAAGCAGTAAAGCTTTCACTAGAACCGATCGTCCGTCTCCCAAATTCCCGACAGTACACAATCATTGCAGCGTTTAATGAAGCAAACAAGATACAGAAAGGGCAGTGGAAAATGATTAATCTTTAATGAGATACAGCCCCTTATTTAATGTTTAAAAACCAACATTTCAACAATTGTTGGAAACATTTGACACCCAATATGAATTGCTTAGACAAACATACCTGTCAAAAACGGCTATTCCACAACTGTGGATATAAACCATATATAAACCATTTGAGTGTGTTTCTTGTACTTTATTGTATTTAAAGTTGTTTAAATGTAATTTAAAAGCCATTTATGTCAACAGAGGTTGAACATAACACAGGTCCAAGATATCTCTTAAAACCTGACAGGAAAACTTTGTTGGGTTTAACACTCTCCTTTGCAATAATGAGTTATAATTAGATATTTATTCATTAATAGCATTGTGTTTCATTCATTGAACAATATTGAGGTCAAGAACTGAACATATAACCAGATGTGTATGGGTTATGTGAAAAATCACGACGGTCTAAGTTTATGAATTGTATATGGAGTGTCACCTTCTCTGTGTACGATTTTTTTTTTCTGATCCTGTTTTTTCCAACTGTTAATATTTTGTCTGTAAAAATACCTGAGAAAGTTGAACGGCATATTTAACAAAAGTGTAATTAAAACAATGAGTTCTACTTAACGAAGGGGGATGAAACACTTTGGAGCACTTCACCTCCCAGATTGGATCAGCCAGAATCTAATTAGCATTTTTAATTACTTGTATTTTCAAGCCTGATCATCAGTTTTTAGATATAAATACGTTCAAATCAGTGCACACATTTTGGTGTAGGTCACACATTTTCAGTACTGTCCTTTTTGAATATGCAGTTTTTAAAAATATATTTGTTAATGCAACTAAGCGTGTCTCTAGGTGGGTAAGCCACTTCAAAAATTCCTAAGAGTGAAGTGAGGCTTTGAATAATCTTAGAGCAAATGTATTCACTGTGCAAAACATATTTTATACTAGGGAAGAAACAGTGTCCTTCATATATTCATGCCTCCACTCAACCTATATTGATATCATATTTTATGTCTTTTCAAGTAGTTTGCTGACACCGCTAGGTTTGGTTTTAGTGATTGGACTGCAGACTTCCACTTAAATATTGTGTGCCAACTTTATGTTTAATACTGCTGATTAAAATAGAAGACTTCAACTTAATCCATTGGTGAAAGATTTAGTCTCAAATTTTTTCGTGGGCTTGAATGTGCGCTCATATGTCTTGTAAGTAATCCATTTAGAAAGAAAATTTTAGTATCACACCAAAGTCCTTTCCATACAAACATTTTGTATTTTATACATATAATATGTATAAGTATTGTATTCCCATACAATAAATTTGTATGCCCTTATGGACCATACAATAAACATCGACCAAATTAATTTTGTTAGACCATGTTTAATATCTCTAATGTTTCTGTGTGGAGCTTTTTAGTATATTTGTAAAATTGTGTACTAACATCTATAGGTTAAATTTAGTTTGAGATGAGGCATTTGCAAGAACTTGCACGTTTCCGCAGGATCACCCAAAGTTTAACCTCAACACCCCCCCATCAAAACACCATGGTACTGCTTCCAATTGAGACCACCTTAGGAGAGCTGTATTTTTAAAAGGCAGCGAACACCATGTGTTTGAAATTACGATTATCATTAGGGCTGAGTATGGATTTATACCAAGAATTACCTAAGGTGCGATTTAAAATCATATTAAGCCCTGCCATCGTTTCCTAGATGGATGAGCTCACTTGCTCTGTGTTCGAATGCCTCAATAGGATGCCTCAGCAATTCTTTTTGCAATCTTCCAACTACAGGGGAGTATGGAGGCGAGTGGGTGAAAGACAGGTCGATGCATTATTGTGATAATGAAATTTGCAGAGACGTGTGTGTAGAAACGTGTGAATGAGTCTGTGTGTTAGTCAAAAACTGCTCGCGTCGACTTTCCAACAGAGGTGAGAACATTCATCACTCAGTAAACGTATGGAAAAACTTGCGGACAAATAAGGGTCAAGATGTGTATGCACTGAAGACAAACAAGTCATTTGAAAATTGCTTTCATTTTTTTGAATGATATTTTTATATTATTAGCATTATAGCTTATATTAGCTAAACCCCAAAATCTGAGCTTTATTTTACATTTCGAGGAGCTTAGATTTTATTCACTGCAAAAAACATCCAGATCATTTTTATTTATTTTGATGTGTTCTTTTTTTTCTAAACAAGAAGCATTACCTTTACCTTATTTATTCATGAATCAAACTTGCATTTGTAGTTGAATATTTTTTTTTCTTTATTGATTTATTATGTTTAAAACATATTCACCGAGTTTTTTTTTCCGTTTTTTTTCTTTTTTTAAATTGAATGTGTACAAATTGCCTGTACAGAGATCGATCAAGGCAGTTGCGGAGACCCTGGAATTCCAGCCTATGGCAAACGGGAAGGGACGGGTTTTCGTCATGGGGACAGGTTGTACTTTGAGTGTCTGCCCGCCTTCGAACTCATGGGAAAGAAGAACATCACCTGTCAGAAGAACAATCAGTGGTCAGCAAAGAAACCCAGCTGTGTTTGTAAGTTTTTTTAATTGACATTCTATAGTGATTAGAAAGTGCTTTTTTTCTGTGATTTAGTTTAGAATAGAATAGAGTGCCTTTTATTGTCATTATACACATTGTACAATGAGATTGGAGACAATACAACGAGATTGGACTACTGATGTGGGTTAAAGGTGTTCAGATAAGTACAGCGACAGCTGCATGGTAAAGAATGAGATTATCTTCACAGTTTGTCTTGCAGAGACTGTGGATTTAAAAACAACAGGGAGGGAATATTAGCTAATTAACTCAATAAACAACAAACAAAGGAAATGAGAGTTAGATGATAAGGAGTCTAGGAAGAGAGAGCTGACCATGCAGGTAAAGTGCCTTGTTTTGCTTATTAATAGGACAATAAGATGGCCAAAAATATTTATAAACACTAGATAAAGATATAGATAAAGGTCATACAGAACAGACAGAGAACAAACCCCTTTTGCAGCTTCTTAAAGGTTTTATTTGTGATTTCTTCGGAATTAGCATCAGAAATATTTCCATCAACTCTGAGTTTCATCAAGGGGAATACGTGTACAAGACTATATGTTTTCTTCAACACATTGTCTAAAAGGTGGTCAAATCTGAGCAAAGTACCTTTTTAGTGTCACCATTACTGAAAAACAATACATTGGCTTAAAAATCTCAACATCTTTTTTCTTTTTTTGTGTGATGTATTTCTTGGTCTTTATAATGCTATTTGTTCACTAATTCTCTGACAGAGCCACAAAGAGCTTCAAAGAGGGGCTGTATTTAAACTACAAACAGATTACACTACAGTTGGCCGTCGATCACTTATTGAGTCACTTCTTAGAGTATTTCTTTCTTTCTAATTAGTTTCAACAGGAAGTTGGGGCTGAATACCGCTGCATGCAAAAAATTCCAAATTTATGTAAAAAACAAAACTTTCCCTTCCATTACACAAATACGCACAAGTTTGTGTCATTGTTAAACTGGGAAAGCAAGTTCAAATCCGTAAGGTGTTTACATGTTTTTGCACAGTACCTTAGCTTTTTTAGCCACTGTGGTTTAGAAATTAGCTTGAACAATCCCCTTGAGTTCCAGGAGGTCCTGACAAACAATATGAAATTTAGACGTTCCTAATAAAGAGAATCCACTAGATATTTTTGGGATCAAGTAAAAATCTCCCAAATAGATAGACAAAGAGGATACCATATCTTGGTCTGTATTTTCATCTTGGACACCTTTGTTTTCTAAAATCGTGCTTCTTATTGGAATTTCTAAAAATGGGACTAATTGGGATCTGGCCAGTTTTTTCAGTATGATAGTTTTTTGCATTTCCTAATTTCTTCTTTTGTTTGTGTCTCTTTATACCTGCTCTAGTTTCCTGCTTCTTCAACTTTACTACTCCATCCGGAGTGCTGCTGTCTCCCAACTACCCTCAGGAATATGGGAACAACATGCACTGTGTGTGGCTCATCATCACCAACCCCGAGAGCAGAATCAACCTGGCTTTCAATGACCTTAGAATGGAGAAACAGTTTGACTTCCTTTCCATTAAGGATGGAGGAAAGGTTCTGCTCAATTATCTCTTAATTTCCTCAGTTACTTTTAATAGCTCTTGCCTTCACTTCTTGTGTTGATCTTTAGATTTTTCTGTTTCTAAAAACATCCCTGTATAATTATAACTCCAATCTAACCATTTTCACTGAATATTTAAACCTCTGAACAATTTTCCTCTCTTTTTTTTTCTTTCTACTAAATGAAAATCTTTGGTCTCATCAGAAAATCTTTGTCTGTCATTTTCAAGGCCGAATCTCCTATTCTGGGCACCTTCTCTGGAGACGCCCTGCCTCCTCCTATAACAACAAGCAGTCACGTGGCACGACTTGAATTCCTGACAGACCATACATATACAGACAGAGGCTTTAACATCACTTTTACAAGTAAGTTTTTTTTTCTACCGAAGGATACAAAAGAAGTCTAATGTTCGTTGCAAATCACAAATATTTCCCATCAGTGTGGTCTGTCTTAAACACAGAAACCCGCTCTATAAAATCTTACATTATTGTAAAGACACATGTCTACGAAAACACATGGCATAATAACCTAAATAAATAACGATAATCCCCTGACACCTTGTGGCAGACCTTGTGATAATCATTTTTTGTTAACAGACAACTTTTGAGGAAATTTGATGTGATTTTTTTATAGATGTAAAAGTTGTTTGTGAAACCTGTCAAGACTCAAATGGTAGAGAAAGCCAAACCAACTCCTATTAGCAGTTTACTACAAGCCTTTTAGAAGACACAACTATCATGTGGTAGTAGGTGCTTTGTGTATTTCTGTATAGTATAATTATAATTCTGAACAAACCATGCAATTGTGAAACATGGTGGTGGTAGCATCATGCTGGGGGGAAGGCATTGATTTAGCATGGATGAGACGGCTGGTCCTTGGTCGTAGAAAGCAATATGTTCTTGTGCTGGAACATTCCTATCCTGGAAGACACATATTTGAGGTTTCAGAACAGCTGAGATGGTTTGAGGTATGGATTTTCACCTACAGTGAACTGGAAATGTTTTGATCAAAGCAAGACTTTTGCCAAGACATTAAATTTAATTTAAGAGACTTTCCATTTGAAGTGATGGAGCATATGCTGTTTTCAGAAAAAAAGGTGAATAATTTCCCTAGCTAGATACCAAAAGGTGATAAAAACCTAGAAGGCTGTAGCTGTGTCAAAAGGTAGTTCCACAAAGTATTAGTTTTGCAGCTGGATACAAATGCACATCATTGCAAACATTTCATGCAGATTTATAGTACTTATTAAGGTACTGAGGGTCCCACGAATGGTTTTGAACTCTGCCACCAATATGCAACTCTTCAACAAAATCCAGGTACTTCCGTAAAGACATTATGATGACAACAGAAGGTGGCTAATAAATGATTTAGCCAGTCATAAAAATAAAGAGTCAGTGTAGCATAGTGGAAAAATGTCAGGAGATGTTAATTGAAGATGGCTCTCCGTTCCTGTGAATAGTGTCATCTAACTGAAAGAGAGTTTTTAAGAGGTCATTGGGCTGAGCACACAACTTCCATCATTCTTGTTAATTAAGGACATGTCAAACTGTATTGAGGCAATTTCTGGCACCCTAATAAATTAGATATTTGTGACTGATGAAGAGTAGCTGGCAGTCTGTTTGGGTCCATTGGATAGCAAAGAGGGATTCATCAACACCTACACGTTTCACCAATTTCTGTGTACACAAGACTAAAAGCGAATGAGTGAGAGAGATACCAGGACAGGTAATGCATTTGTTTACATTCCTTTTTCCCAGGGCCATGAGTCTTACTTGAGGGCCGCGTGCTGTCATGGTGTTTCTATCTTTTCCTCCCTTGAATTTTATTGAAAGGCCTGATTTATAGACCTCCAAAGTTTATGAAATAAGGTCCCCTTTTGTTTACTTTGCAAATATTTCAGCAGTGTCATCTGGTGCAGATATTCTGCATGGCATTGTGGTTATCCAGCCTCCAGAATTACTGCAGCAAAATTATGTCACTTAGTAAAGTTATTTCGATCTGCCTTTAGGCTCACATTGCTAATAAGTAACAGGCGATTGAAAAGGGAAACTTTTATCATTATTTGTTTGTCTTTTAGAAAAAAGACAAGTCTTTTTTTAGTGGTTCTGTTTAGATTTTACTATGTTTAATTCTGTTTTTAACCAGTTTATGAAATCTTTAATCGCAACATGTAATTATTTTTACAGTAAAAAACATATATAGGCACGTATTTAGCTAAATTGTGAGTCAAGAGTGACTCAAATTTGTACGGTTTGTTTTCACATTTTGTCTGGGGTTATTGTAATTATTCAAAAGAACGTAAACTGGGAGGTATTTGGTAGTGTTGCCAAACTCAAAACCGTACAGCAAGACTTGAAGGAGTATATAGAAATTTTTTTTTAAGGAAACGTGTTAACATAGTCTTTTATAATTGCTTATTGTGTGAAATTCAGTAAAACCTTTCTCAAAACCTTTTCTTTTGTTCAGCAAGTTGATTATTAGTATTTTCTTTTTTTTAAGCATTTCGCCACAATGAATGCCCAGATCCAGGGGTGCCAGTTAATGGAAAACGTTTTGGTGAGAGCCTTCAGTTGGGCAGCTCCATCTCATTCCTTTGTGAAGAGGGCTTTGTTAAGACCCATGGCTCCCAGACCGTATCGTGCATTCTGAAGGATGGCAACGTTGTATGGGACAACGCTGTCCCTCGCTGTGAAGGTAAGTGAGACAAAACTAGTTTTTGATGACATGGTTTTTGATTACGGCCTAAAAAAATATATTTTTCTTTACATAAAATGGCGGAAAATAGCATATTTGTCTTCCTACACCATTATGACTTGAAATTTTTTTTATAAATAATTTGTTAAGTATAAAAAAAAATTAACTTGTATTTGGATCATTTCCTCCAGCTTAGATTTGTTCTGACGATGTTTAATGCTTCGGTTTTACTGACCAAGTTAAAACTCATATAGGATATCTGTCTGAATTCAACCAATATATAAGTGTCATACTATAACAACCTCTAAAACCTAAGACATACAGTAAACACTCCAAATCAAGAAATCGCACTCACCGTCTCTATTCAGCAGCCAAAACAAGAGTGCCTAAAGAAAGGTAGCAAGGAAGAGGCCAAAAATAAAGATGTTGCAAACTTGTCATGCACAAGTTTCATTTACATTGATGCATTTAGCTGACGCTTTTATTCAAAGTGACTTACAAAGGAGGCTCAACCATTGAACCACGACAAAATTCACAAATTATAGGTTACATGTGGTATCCTGGAAGTGCTTTTAACA
>JAVLVB010001216.1:3385412-3416573 GCA_032876305.1 Orestias chungarensis | reverse complement strand
GGTAATGAGCACTTTGAACGTCAAAACCATTGAAGATATTTTAAAAATACATGAGGACATGCAAATAACTTGTTAAAAAATGTCAATGCCAATAATTGTTTTACCCACAGATTATTGAGAAAGGTTGTGTAAAATTACCTCAATTTTATGAAAATCTAGAAATATCTATGGGAAAAGTATGGAAGTTTAAAATAGAACATTTGCAGCAACACTGATGTATGGGTGTACAATACTAGAAGAGATGAGAGCCAAGAAATGTTTTATGAACTTATCAGCAGGAGGCATCTCATTGAACTCATGCTGACATAAAGTGATCTTTTGTTTCGATGTTCTGGATATTTTAAGATGCGACATCAAAATCCCAAATGATAAATTAGTTAACTGACTAAAATATTAAAGTATCTTTAAGATTTAATAACTGTCATTATAGGATGAAGAAAAATTGCATTCCTGTACATCTGACTTCACATGAACATGAACATCACTGAATATGAGGAAAGAAGCTTTTTTTTTTATACTCCCAAGTGTTTGACTCAGCGGACAAACTGTGCTTACATACACATTTTGAGCTTTCAATTAACCCCTCCCTGGCTTTATAATCAATAAACTATTTCCAGCAAACCAAAAAAAAAAAAAAAAGGCTTATCATTTGCTGCAAATCAATGTGTTTGCAGACATGACAGAATTTTTAAAAGATCTTTCTCAACTTCCTGATATTCTTTTAAGATTAACTATCATATGCGTGCGTTTGTATCATAATTCTTTTCATAGATGTATGTTGAGTCAAGCCATTTTTTGCATGTTACCTGAAGAGGCATTGGGAGCTTATGCTCTCCTGATACGGATAGCCATGGACCTTTCCATGTAACAATATACCATGTATTTAAATTAAGAGTATAGTTTGAGTGATGCCCATAATACAAACTGCTTTTGAATGCAGACATATGGTGAGTGTCAAGTATGTTCTCGAGAGACATGGTTAACCTTCAAATAAACCATCACCAGTTCACATTAAATCTAGCCTGGCAGCAAAGGAAATGGGAGGAGCACCAACTAATGCAAGAAATCATCAATAGACCTTGTCATACATCACCAGCGACAGACATGCATAATTCAGTTTCTGTCTTCTTTCTTCTCTCCTCGTTCCTTCTCTCCCACTGTTAGCCCCATGCGGAGGAGATCTGAAGGCTCCCAGTGGGATCATTCTCTCCCCTGGCTGGCCAGAACTGTACAAGGAGGCCCTTAACTGTGAATGGATCATTGAGGCTCCTCCAGGCTATCCCATCAAGATCATCTTCGACAAGTGAGTCACAGAGACAGCAACAGCTTCATTCCCGGACGTTTTATCCACTCTAAACAGTCTCAGATGTTTCTTTGCCTCTCGGTTTCATTATCTTATCTTGTATTTGTCTCTTTATTTACTCATTTTTTTCTCTTTCTAGTGACTGATCAAACACACACAAAAGAACCACTGGTTATGAACACTAAACTAATATTGAGTAGGTTCCTTTCTTCACAAAGACCGATCTGAATAGTTGGATGAGCAAGAGCCATCAGGGTTATTCTAAACTGTCTGATACAATAACATTAGGACAAATAACCTTCTGGGTCATGCTGTAGTTGGCTGTGGTCTGTCTGGATTGGGCTAATTTTCTACATATGCAAATTCCCTCAAATGTCTAAATCTGATTTCTAGATAAGGTCAAAAAAGTGGAATATACAATTTCCCTTTATTAATTGTTGTTGAAAAGGAAATTGGAGGTTCTACTCGCCTAAGCAGTCTTAATTTGACAATGTTACAGCTAATAAATACTAATATTTATAAGAAAGATTAAGTTGATATTTGTATTACATAAAAACATAAAAAAACATGCAAAATAAATACACAACCTAAATTATTATTATTATTAACAGTTATTTTCAATGTGCTTTTCCACTTAAAATCTGTACACATACGCACTTTTGTCAAGTTGGATTGCAATCAATGGTCAAATAATCATCCTTTCATTCTTTTGTCATTAATATTTAGGTGAAAAATGCGAAATTATAAAAAAGAATCAGATTTTGAAAAAAACAAATAGTGTTAATGTTGTGTAAATTGTTGTTATTGCATTGATGACTAACAACCATTAACTTGAATAAATCGACAACAATAACCTTTTGACAAATTATAGCTATCTTTAGGGTCAGTCTAGACTATGCATATTTTAAATACCTGGGTGGTACATATTACATTTGTTTAGGGGTTAAGCATCACCTCTCTACTTTAATCAGGTCATCCCAGCGTAACATCACTATAACATAAAACATCGGATATAACATTTTGAGATACCTAGTCGCAGTTTTTAGGAATAGCAGCATAACGGAAAGACAGAGTTACTTTCAATAATATGTTTATATTTTTGCCATATTTACTGTCTGTTGTTTACAACGTCCACTTTACCTCTAAAATGCAAATGCTTTTTTTAGAATAATTTATTATTTTTAAAGCTCCAAAAAAATCAGCTTGCAAAACAGCCCATTTTATATAAAAAATTATTAACTTTGATTAAAATTCAGCTTGCATACATAACAATGATTTACAGTACAACATATTTATTTAGTCCACCTGAAAAAATTCTCAAAACGTTTATTTAACATGTTTTTTTATACTTATTTTCTTATACGGAGAAACATTATTTGTTCTGCTTCTGAACCCTCCTCCAACGTAGGGTCACCTACTTTAAAAAAAAAAATCCTTTGCTGAGGATGTTTGATCATTTCTTTCACTTGTTGCTTATTCAGGTTATGACATGCATATGTTTTCATTTTGAAAAAATAATATCCAGTTGAAAGGAAATGAAATGCCGGCTAAACTTAATGGAAGTTTACCAATTTATTATTATTATTACGCTGTTTAAATGGCCTTTTGAAAATGCTTTGACCATAAATCTGACCTCACAACCTCAGCCATCTGCACTCGGTCATATACAATTCACTCATCCACACACAGTGGCCCTCAGAGGTGGAAGAAGAGGCAATTTATTCTGATGTGAAAGAACATACAGATAGACATTTGTAGGATGAAACGCTGCATTAAATGTTTTAAGTAACGCTCATCCCCGAGAACCCATCTCTCCCATGCTACTGCTACGATACAATCCCGTTCACGACACGTTTTATAAATGTTTGTTGCTCTTTAATTTTTATGTTACATCAATAAAATATCACAAACCATTTCATTTAGATGACATGGTTCCGTAACTAGGCTATTTATACATGGCTTTGAAGATGAAGTGGCTGCGGCAACAAAGGAAGAAATGGACGTGCACAAAAATACACTCACACACACTCGGAAGTTTGTATATCTACCCATATGGGGACTTTGTGTCGACATTCTTTTTTTTTTTCAATTACTGTAAACCCAATTATCTAAACTAACCTTAAAAAGGTGGTCACTCATATTAGGAAATGGCTTTGGTCCCCATAAGGGGCATCGCTCTCATGTAACTATGCCCAAGAATATGTCTGAGAAGCTTCTTAATAGAATGACTAAACAAGCAGCCACATATGTACAAAAAGACTTAAATCAACAATAAATTGCAATTGTTTGTCTCAAGTGCTTTTAAAAATAATGAGATTATTACAAAACTAAAGATGAATCCTGTATTTTGGGAACCGCCTTATGGCCCCTGCTAAGCATATTGGAGGCTTCAAAAGGCTGTCGGGCTGATTCCTTTCAAAGTCTACGGAATATATAACATTACGCCTTTTTTCATACTTGAAATAAAATATTTGATCAAGTTGTTTAAGTTAAACAGGAAGTAAAGTTATATAAAATATACATCTGTGGTTATATTTATGCTATTTGCAACAATAGGGCAATAGACAAACATTCCTAAAGCAGAAGACATTCATTAGCACCTTGGGAGGTTTGTAGATTTTCTAAATCGTTAATGTAACATTATGATATTGCAATAAGAGATACATGATTTTAAAGTAACACTAAGTAACTTTTCAAGCTTCATAAAATACTTTCATAACTTTTGTGGATTATATGTCGACGTACAGCTCGTTGAATGACATCTCTGTCACAGCCCAAGGGGGTCCTTATAACTTCAACAGTCACTAAGCAACTTTGAGGACTACAAACGTGGTGACTGCTAGAGGCCTACATCACTTCCGCCGTTTCTTTTTTTCAACTTCATTGTATGACATTGTTTGGCCACAAGTAGATTCATTAACTCATCATAATTCCTCCTTCACACAGCCACTGGAAACATAAATGTACTTCAAACCAACTGTTAGATCAGGACTTTATGCGCTGGTCCTCATGGGAAATGCTGTCTTCTTCAGGCAAAACACTATCTCTTTTGTCCGCATTGGGCCCCAAAATTGACCAAAACTAAAACTGCTTTAGTGTTGCTTAAAGGCATTGTCCATATTTTAACTAGAAAGGACACATGATCATGATACTACTTTTATTTAAAACAACATGTATATAAGGATGGTAACTGTATTTGTAATGTTGGCTATAAGCTATTTTTAAAACTAGGTCTAGTAAGAGTTTGCCTTGTTGTTTTTGTCCTCAAAAAATGAATTCCCTTTCTTGTTTTCTGTTCACTCAACCCTTGTACACCTAAAATTGCCGTCATTCCCTTTGCTGCAGGTTTCGCACCGAGGTCAACTACGATGTTCTTGAGGTGCGGGACGGACGGTTTCCCTCCTCACATCTAATTGGAAGTTACCAGGGCACCCAGGTTCCGCAGTTTCTGATCAGCACGTCCAATTTCCTGTATCTCCTCTTTACTACCGACAAAAGCCACTCTGACATCGGCTTCCGCATACTTTACGAGAGTAAGGGCACATGTAGTACGACGCTACAAAGTCCAAAACATATGTGAATAAACAGAATGTTCTTCCTGCACTTGTATTGGTAGTTAGTGTTGCTTTCAATTATAATTCTCTAATGCCGCGTTCATAACAAAACACCTCTTATTTAGATGTAAATTGCTTTGGAGGATTCTGTCAGATATCCCAACTGTGACATACACTCACTGCCAGATTCAAACCAAACAATGTGTTACAGGCTTCCCCCTGTTCCCACAATTACACCTTTTACCCTGATACCAGCCTTTGCAAATCATTTAATTAAGTCCTCGGGGCAATCCTCCTTCCGTGTCTTCATGTATGGCTCACACTGGGTAACCTTTTAAACTTTCAGTTTGGGTAAATCTCTGGTAAGCTTTAATTATTTACCACGATCCTTGCAATACCACGGAATATCGAAGGTAGAGGGTAAAATAGCTTTGTTCATGGTGTTTGAAGTGGAAATAAGATATATATGTGAATAATTTACCCAGCATCTCTTGGCCTATTAAAAAACAAAAGCCTCCTTACAATATTAGCATTTGGTTATTCATTTTATTCAGTTTTTTACTGTGATTGCTTGCTGCTTACTGACTATCATCCCTGTGGTCTCTTTTATTTTTTAGCCCTGCAGTTACAGTCAGACCACTGTGTGGATCCCGGCATACCTGTAAACGGCCAGCGACACGGCAACGACTTCTACGTTGGCGCTCTGGTGACATTTAGCTGCGACGCTGGATATACACTAAGTGACGCCGAGCCTTTGGAGTGTGAACCGAATTTCCAGTGGAGCCGCCCCCTGCCTAGCTGTGATGGTACGCTCCTCAGTATTGACCTAGAAACAAATAGTCGTCTGCCAGATTTCTTCCCCCAGCCATCAAAAGGGATTAAAGCAGAATTCATTCTTGTGTGTTTTTTTATTAATGAAACATAATTCTGATGTTTGCTTCTTTTGCATCACATTCAGATTAATATATATTTTATCAATTGATTAGCGATATCCATAAGACCTCTATTGATGTTTGTAATCTCTACAAATATCAGAAACTCTTCCCAGTTTTACTCAGTTACGTAGAATTTGTCTTTTTATTTGGCTTACAAGGGTGAAAATAACACAGAGCAGTTTGGGAGTTGTTGTTTTTTTCTTTCAGGAAACTCATCTTCATATTTTTACAGTCCTCTGTCTCCATATTCCTCTGTTTCCAGCATTGTGTGGTGGTTATATCCAGGGGAACACCGGAACCATCCTCTCGCCCGGCTTTCCCGATTTCTACCCTCACAACTTGAACTGTACATGGACAATCGAGACCTCCCACGGAAAAGGTTAGCAGAGGAAATCTGTGTCAAAACATGCGGCATGTCAAATTTAACTTCCGTTACGATGTCGTTTCTCCCCACTGAGTGGCCTTTTTTATTTTGCGGAACAAGCTGTCTTTGTAAGGGTGAACTGCTGAGAGGCTGGCCCGAGGCTACAGTGCCATGGGATGGCTCTCCAGTCATGTCCCCTTTGGCCAAGCTCTCACGTCAATTTGACACAGACTCATTTGCAGATGCTCACTGTTTGTGGATTCATTTGATAAATAATAGGCAGAGAAGATACAGAAGTGCTATTTTTTATTAAAAAACTGCACTTTGAGAAAATGACAACGTTGTGTAATTATAATTATTGTTTTATATCACATGCAACTTTAAAAAACTTTCTTTAACCAACAGAAACAGAAGTTAAACTTTTTTTTGTAAATCCTTTTTGTGTCTTTCTTTATAATCAGGTGTGCAGTTCACCTTCCACACCTTCCATCTCGAGAGTCCTCACGACCATTTGCTGGTGACAGAGAATGGCAGCTTCTCTCATCCCCTCTGGAGACTGACTGGCTCCACTTTGCCGCCTCCTTTGAGCGCAGGCCTGTTTGGGAATTACACAGCACAGATCCGTTTTCTCTCTGACTTTTCCGTGTCGTATGAGGGATTCAACATCACATTCTCAGGTGAATATATTGTGTGTTCTGTCTATATCTCCATTTGCAGAAGAAAAACTGGGACAATATGTGTAATGTGAAGTTTATTACATAGTGGAGAGTCACACTGAGAGGGAGATTAAAAAAAGTTGAACTAGAATGTACCATACATACAATTTCAGAAGATGTTTTTTGCAAAAAAGTATTTTGTATCAGGATCAGGATCTTTGATAATACAATCCGGCTTACCGTGGTCATTTTAACAAACTGTTTCGAGTTAGTTTATTGTTGACATGTTTCCCTTAAGTCTTATTTGGTACTGCTAACATGGTTTTCGACTGATCTTCTCCAGCCGTACAAAATACAAAACATGGAGAATAAAGATGGCAGCATTGCAGCAATATTTGCAGGATTGTCATGTTCTTTACGGTCTTTCAGTTACATTTGCTTACAATATATCTGTTTTTTTAGAGTATGATTTAGAGCCCTGTGAGGATCCTGGAATCCCACCATACAGCACCAGAAAAGGTCTCCAGTATGGAGTCGGTGATGCCCTCATCTTTTCATGTTTCCCCGGTTACCGACTAGAGGGTCCAGCCAGGGTGGTGTGCTTAGGCGGCAGAAGGCGGGTGTGGAGCTCACCTCTGCCAAGGTGTGTTGGTAGGTGATCACATGCTTTATATTTTGCTTTCACCACGCACGCACACACACACACACACACACACACACACACACACACACACACACACACACACACACACACACACACACACACACACACACACACACACACAGTCCTCTTGTCATCCCAGCAAGCTAGCCCTTTCACGTAGTGCTACAAATTAGGAAATTTACCAAGCTATCAATTATGTTAGCAAATGAGGCATTTTCTTGTAGCGTTCTCCTCATTTGTGGCTCTCTTTACACCCACGGTTTGTCTCTGTGTTGGATGGCTTCCCAGACACAGCCTGTGTGACTTTGTCCAAATTATATAGGGCAGTAGTTTCTAATGAGGATGGCATCACAGAGCTGAAATGTGTTAATTATTGATGTGGCTTGTTTTTGAATGCACGGGAAAAGGACAGGTCAAGATATGGGTCAGTTTGTTTCATTATTCTGGATACAACAAACATTTGCAGCTACATTTATTTGTTTAAATGGATTCAAATGTGATCATAATAGCCCTTAGTAGTACATCACACACACCATGGCCACCATCTACTTCCTCTTGTTTTGAGCTTCTCTCTAGTTACGGAATGTCTGTTGAAATGTATTCGCATTTGAATATCAGTGAGCTATAAGTTGCTGAAATGGGGGATCTATAGTTTATCTTAACTGCATACTAATGTTCAAACCTAATTACCTTGGAAACAAAAGCACATGTTCATAGCTTCCTTTTGTACAATTGCTTAGTTGTCTGTAGTGTATAGTTACTAGTTTCTGGTTATTTTCCTCTATATGTCTCAAAGTCTTTGACGAATGAGAAACAGTAGAAAGACATTTTTGATATTTTCATACTTCTGTCTCTTTCTGCCCTATTTTTGAAACTCCACACTTCTCCATGAGTGCAGTCTAATCCACTTACCTTATTATACCTAGCTGCATTCCCCGGGTTTAAAGCCAGGGTACATTTGTAGGCATTTTTGATTCCTCCAGCAATTTTGCCTTAGAAAATGTTGTCCTTCTTTGACTCTTCGCATCATTTGAGCCACGAACAGCAATTTTCAGATAGAGCTGAAATTACAGTTAATCATATTCAGATTGTTGCGTGATTACAATGATGTGCCACTCAACATTCAGGTACAGTAAGTGACCGTACTCCTCTTACCTCCAGCTTGCCCATCACCCAGTGCTTAAAAACTTGATTTAATACCCTGTGAGTCTTAAAGCACATAGCGATTGACATGTCCTCTGCTCTCTCCAACGCCACTTCTCTTCCGTCTTTGCATGGATCTCTGCTCCCTCTCCCTTTTTCCAGCTGAATGCGGCTCATCCGTGACTGGCATGCAAGGGGTGCTCCTCTCACCCAACTACCCTGGTTACTACGGCAACAACCACGAATGCATCTACTCTATCCAGACACAGCCTGGAAAAGGCCTTCAGCTGAGAGCACGGGACTTTCGACTGGAGGAAGATGACGTTCTCAAAGTGAGGGGGTGGTGGGACTAACATCTTCCACAACTTCATACATGGGATTGTTTGCATACCTACATTTGCACACCTGATGCTTTTTCCTACTCAAACCCTATTTCCTTTCCTTCTTTCCTTCCTCCAGGTCTTTGATGGCAGCAGTAATAAGGCTCGTCTATTGGGGGTGTTTACAGGAAACGAGCTTCTAGACGTAACATTGAACTCCACCTCCAGCTCCATGTGGCTGGAGTTCATCAGCAATGCTGAGAACACCAGTAAAGGCTTTGAAGTCCACTTCAGTAGTAAGGAAAAAATGTTCTTTACTCCTGAAATAAGGAACAATGGATTTGGATCTTTTTACTTTAGTGTCTGTAAGCATTGTTTTAGAACTTTACTAACTTTTCTACAATTTTTGTTTTGCTACAACCAGCAGCATTCATGTCTTGATGTCTATTTGTTGTACATACCAAAGGAGTTTGAAATAACACTTTTTTCACATGATTTCTATAGTGAAACCTGGTGAAAGCTGCATTATGCTGAGATTTTTTTTAAATATATTTTCCCAAATAGAGATCTATCCTTAAACAAAAACAAAACTGTTAGAGGCTGCAAGAGACATGCGAAATGGATATAGTGTCAATTTACAACTCGTTGTCTTATTATACTTTAAAAATAGTCCAATAGTCCACAACTGATGATACATACATTGCAGCTGATTCTGCTTATCAAACATACCATCATAATAAATGTATTATTGAAATTAGATTAAGGGTTTTCAGTGGAGGGAAACCCAGCAGATTCTGTTTTTGACTTTTAGCATTGTCATTCTTTCCATTTTATTGCTTTGTTCATTCTTGTCCTGTCATCTTTTCTATTTGTTCTTCTTCAAGGTTTCGAGCTGGTTAGATGTGAGGATCCTGGTGTTCCACAGTTTGGCTACAAGCGGGAAGACAAGGGACATTTTGCAGGGAGCACCGTGTCATACAGCTGTGACCCAGGCTATACCCTAAAAGGCCCTGAGGAGCTCACTTGCCTCAGGGGGGAAAGGAGGGCTTGGGACAGCCCACTTCCACTCTGTTTTGGTGAGTTATATTTATTTTTACCTCAGCAAACCGTGTTTGTGTATCAACCTGCATCCTGAATATCAGATTGTTATTTTTCTGCTGATCACAGTACCATTCAAAATATGTGTACATAGTTAATCAAATGTTAACAAATCAGAAATAAAGTTTTTCAAATACTCTTAGAGGCTAACTTGTAACTAAAACAATTCAATAGTTTGGCTGGGATAATACATTTACATTTATGCATTTAGCAGACGCTTTTATCCAAAGCGACTTACAAAAAGAGGGTTTAACATTGAACTACGACACAATTTACCTGCGATACGCTAGGAGAGGATTTAACATGAATGATGACACTCATTTACAGCATTTAGGTAAACACAGAAGGCCCAAGTACCATACACTGAGTGCTAACTAATATCAGGGGGGGTAATAAGTATTTTTAGAGCTTTCAGGGTGATATATACTCTCGGAGAAGCTGGGTCTTCAAGGATTTCTTGAAGGTGGAAAGAGAATCTGGTGCTCTGATAGTGCACGTAAGGTCGTTCCACCTGCGAGGAACCGCAAATGAGAAGAGTTTAGATTGACCTGCACGGGGCTTAGGGCGCGTTAATACAGTATTACCTTGTGTTACATCAGCAACATTTATGTTTTTTCTTTTTTTAAATGACAAGCCATGTTGCATTTTGTCGTATTATACATCCTTTTATAGTATTTAGTGTTTTTTCCTGTTACATTTGCTGTTTTTCCAAGTAAACTTTAGTTCTTTTTCCTGACCCAGTTCTCCGTCTTAATTCTTCAGGTTTAAAAGAAAAAGGTCCTTTGTTTTGACAGGCCATTTTTTACAGCTTTTCCCAGCAGCATTTTCTTTACTTACTTAAATATTGCCAGTAAAAAGGATTCCTGAACCCAGAAGGTAAGACTATAATTCTAAGGTTCTGTTAAGAATTAAAGCTTATACATTTTTCAAACCACAGTTGAATAAAATGACATTATAAATGCTTTTAGCCATTTTTTATTTCTATAGTTTTTTCGGTAGTATGATACTAATGCTAACACAGCCACAGAAACATTTTGGCAGTGTTTCAGGAACCCGCCAGAAGAGAGGAATAAAAAAAAAAAAAAAAACAGCAAGACAGGTGTTCCTTGACACATCGACCAGTGTGATTAGAATAGTATTGCTCAGCTCCCTTTTCAACCCATACTGACAGGTAATTTCATGTCTGGGTGTAAACAACATTCAGCAAACTGTGTATCCCTGAAAACATTTCTCCTTGGCATGACTTTAGTGTAGGTGATATTTTAACAGCTAGGGTGAATTCTAGGGCAGATTAGAGACTATTTTTATCGGTGGGACATTTTATCAGTCACAACACAAAAATGAACTGGGTAAGGCAGGGCAACCAAATAGAATAGAGCCGGAATTGAAAATAACTTGACACACAAAAATAGGTGAAAATGAAAAAGTTTTTTGGTTTAGATTATTAAGAAAGCATAAACAAGTCCTTTGCAGAAAAATTTATATTGTTATAAGTTCTGTCATGATTCAACGCCATTTATAGGTAATAAGCCAAGCTCAAACATAGTTGTAAAGGTAAAGCCTTAAAGTACATTGCTTAAATAAGTTTGAAACAACAATTCAAAGTGTGGCATGTATTTAAAGTCAGTTACTGTTGTACATCTTCTTTATGTTATACCTCTACCAGTTAGATTTATTTCTCCTGTACTTCTTTTCACATTGATCAGTCTTTACCAGAATGTAAAATCAACACAGGAAATGTGTTAGGGATTGGGCATTTTTAACAAATATGCTTGTAGCTAAAACACTTCATTTTAGTTCTGGTAATATTTTAGGTTTGTTATGCATATGGAAAGTAAACTTAAACTTAGACCAATCTGATCACTTTTTTTTCAAAAGTTGCTTTCCTTTAGGCACTTTTGTATAAATCCTAATTTCCTTTATAAATAATTTTAAGTAACAGTTGTTCTGTTGATAGATTTCGTTCTTGAATTGTGCCAAACCAGGCCAGTCTACACCGGTTGCCATGTTTTGAAATGTCTTGACTTGTACCTAACATACGTACAACAATGTATTTGTATTTATATAATATGATTTTGTGAAAAATAAGAATAAAAAGAGATGTGTGTAAGATTTTACCATAATAATCTTGAAGGCAATCAGATGGTGTCGTTCCCAGAGTCCCGAAGGCCTTTGCAGAGCAGTTCTGTTGGATTCTGCAACACCTCTTTAACCTTAGCCTGACCCAAGTGAAGGCTCCCCTGTCCTGGAGGAAATTTGGTCTGGTTCCAGTACCAAAAAAACCCCAACCATCAGCAATCAATGACTATAGACCTGTTGCCCTGACATCCCACTTGATGAAGGTTCTGGTAAGACTCCTATTGGCCCACCTGTAAGCAAACCAGCACATACTAGGACACCCTGCAGTTTGCTTATCGCTATGGAGCTGCTTCAACAATCCCACTGTCACCTAGACAAAGCACGCAGCTCTGTGAGGATCATGTTCTTTGATCTTTCCAGTGCATTTAACACAATTCAGCTTAATCTGCTTTCGCCCAAAAACCCCAGAAGACTCAGGTGGAGGCCTCAGCAATCGCCTGGATTAATGACTACCTGACCAACAGACCACTGTTTGTCAGACTGAAAGACTGTGTGTCTAAGGTGATAAGCAGCACAGGAGCACCACAGGGGACTGTACTCTCACCATTCCTTTTCACTTTGTTCACTTCAGACTTCCAGTATAAGTCAGATCCCTGTCATCTACAGAAATACTCAGATGACTCTGCAGTTGTCGGGGGTATCAGAGATGGAGAAGATGCTCAGTACAGAGAGCTGGTGGAACGCTTTGTGGGATGGTGTGAGAAAAATCATCTGATCTCGAATGTGAAGAACACAAAAGAGATGACTGCACATTTCAGGAGAAACAGGGTCAGATCAACCCCTTTATCCATTATGGGAGGAGAAGTAGAGAGGGTACATAGAGAATACAAATACCTATGTGTTTATCTGGACAACAGACTGGTCAGGAGACGCAACAGTGAAGCCGTCTACAAGAAGGGTCAGAGCCTACCTTACTTCCTGAGGAAGCTAAAATCCTTCAAGGTTTGCAGCAAGATGTTGCAGATCTTCTTTAAGTCTGAGTAATCTCCTCTGCCATCATCTTTTGTGGCAGCAGCATCAGAGCAAAGGACCTAAAAAGGCTCAACGACCTGAGAAAGAAGGATGATGTAAAGGAGGATTTTACATAAAATCAAGAAAATCCTAGACAACCCTGAATATTCTCTTCATGAGACTGTTATTGGAAGACAGAGTCTCTTAAGTTTAAGGCTTTCTAAGCTTAGTTGCAAAACAGAACTCTACAGAAGATCGTTCCTCCCCAGAGCCATCACCATTTACAACAACTACTCAGTTAAATAAGATACATTTAACTTTAATTTCACTCTGGGATAAATAAAGTATTGTAGATTTGATTGATTTGATCTGATCTTTCTAAAGCCCATTTTGACAAAAGTATAAATGGGGCCATTGCTAAATATTACAGAGTATCCTACATGACCCACGCTGTGAAAGCTGTTTACTAAAAAGAAAAAAAAACAGTTTTAAGCAAATATAATGAAAAAAAAAATGATCTGAGAGATTTACTCTTCTACGGCATCACAGTGGAAAAAAGTGATGGCTTTGTTCTACATTAGCTCCTTTGATACATCCCAAGCTTCACATCAATCTCTCAAAAACTGAATTATCCAATTTCTGCTTAACCATAAAAATTGGTAATAAAAAAAAAGAAAAAAAGAGCGCACATGAAAAGTGTTTCAGTTTGATCACCTGTGATAAATTAAAATATGTGAGTTTTCTGAAGGTCACTTCTTACTTGTCACCCAGGAAATTTCTTGTTAGACTTTTCTGATAGCAAATTATGATTTTAAGATGGCAACTAAATAGAAATGCTACCCACTGTGACTTTTAGCATTGGAATGCAACAGGAGGTCATGCCTTTAGCATTGGTTAGCTATTATTGGAATTGCACAGTGTTTATTGAACTGATTGCTTGGCATCCCACCATTCAAACTGCAGAAAAGTATATAGAGAGCATCACATTCGTGTTGCTGGCCCCTGTGTCAATCTGGAAAAAAAAGAAAAAAGATTGTGTGTAATTTACTGTTAGTGGAAGCCGTTTTTCGTATTGGAACATTTATTAATCTTTTTTTTATCCTTACTCATTTATTTTGTCAACTCCTTGTTTTTCTGCTTTCTGTCCACGTTTCAGCGGAGTGTGGGGGGACCATTAAGGAGGAACCTTCCGGTCGTATTCTGTCTCCTGGATATCCAGCTCCGTATGAACACAACTTGCACTGTGTTTGGACCATCGAAGCTGCTCCAGGAAGCACTATTAGGTTGGAACAATATCTTTGGTTTGGTTTCCTGATGTTTTTTTTCTACTCTATCATGTATACCATCCTCTTTTCCAGTGATGCTAATTACTCTCACACACTGCTCTGTAATTAATTTTCAATGACTTTCTGTTGGCAAATATTCAATGTCAGAAATGAGAAAGAGGACACATCACCTCAGAGTCTCGAGGTTTCCAAAAAAATGAGCACCTTGATTAAAGACAGACCACAATGCTGAATAGGTTTGTATAAAGTATAGGTTTATAAGCCTATTTAGCTGTTAAGTTATATACAAGTTAAACAAAATTAATGATTCAAGTTGTCTTATCGCAGTTCAGAATGTTACTTGTAAAATGAATGGTTTGTACTGTGAAAAATGTTTTCAACAGCTGCTGCAATTAAAAAACAAACCAAAAAAAAAAACAGAAATTGGAAGTGTTATTGACAAAAAAAATATTGTTCTCCCTCCAGAATTGGTAGCAGAAGAGGATCTCTAAAAGACCTCTGCTACTAAATGGAACATTCATATTTTATCTTTGCTTTTTAGGGTTTATTAATGGGAACAGATATCTCAATGAATTTGATCATAGCTGGTCTACAGATGTGGGCACATCAAACACACTAGTGTTTGTTGATTCACCTAATCGGTGTTGCAGAATTTTCTAATAAGTACTCTCTTTTAAATAACCATTCTCCCTACTATGAAATAATACGAATTTAGTCTTTTGTTCATAGGTGATTCAAATTGTTGTTTATACATGGCTAAAAATCCTTTTAGCCTATAAGATGGTGAAAACAAATAATTTGCTGATTCTTTTTCAAGATAACTTTTACAATAACTATACAAATTTGTCTGTCTAGTCACTTCCATCTCCAGAACCTTTTTAAAATGCAGTACAAACAGTTTTTTTGTGATTATGATTCCTTGGATGTTACCTTTGTAAGATTATGGCTGAAGCTTCCCTCTTTGCACCAACTTTTAAAAGGCGTACTCTGGAAAACTTGTGTTCTTTCAAAAATGACAAGGCTTTCCCCAGATAGTCCTTACGAAAAAAGCCTTCTCAGCCTTTATCTTAGGTCTCACAGGCGTTTTACAACCCAACTAAGGCTACAAAAGTGTGAAATGCTCTAGGTATCTTGACGTTGTCAACAACTTCATTTATTACCTGAGCATGACAAGATAATTTGCTTTTCAAACATATTCTACTATGTAAAGGGTTACATTTAAAACTGAGCATGCACATTTTTAGCAAACAGCGTGTCCCACTGACTCACAAAGCTCTAAAAATAATGATGTACTTTGAGACATTGAGGACTTGTTGTGGTTAATGGCCACTAAAATGGGCAAGTATGAATTCAAAGATGTATTTGTGTTTTGTGTACTGACAATGCTGATGCTGATGTAACAGTTTTAAAAATTTAAATACTTAAAAGAATAACCCTTATGGCGCTGATTTATTAAATGTGAATACTAAAAAATAGCTGAATACATGGTATTGGGAGATAGAGAATTTAACAAAGATTTAAAATGAACAACCTGTAGTATCTGTCAATTAATTGGACCTACTATACTTGAATATCCCTTGCTTTTTGTATATATATTATAATTTGTTATGATTGTAGCCCAGAAAAATGGATTTTGTAATTTAAGTGAATAATTAAAAAAGTTGTAATGCTTTAGAAAAACATTATATAAATTATAAAGTTTTGTACACTGTCAGTAAACTTTCAAATCATCTGCTTGCAAAGGTTACTTCTATTCAATGTCAATGCAGGTTTAGTTGATATTTGGTTCCATATACTAATACTTTCTTGTATGGAAAGCACATTGCTTTTCATAGAGTAAATATATGTAAACTTACATACATTTAACTGCAAGTTTGTTGTAACTGTGTGCAGCTTCTTTCCTTCTACCATATAATTTCTTGTTAGGTGTGAGTTTTATATGTATCTATCTATCTATCTATCTATCTATCTATCTATCTATCTATCTATATATATATATATATATATATATATATATATATATATATATATATATATATATATATATATATATATATATGTTTCTGCTTTCCCTGGTTTAGATTGAGTTACGCACTCACTTTAGCTGGCACTGCTTCATTTCTCTGCTAAGCATTCTTCATATCCATGCCTTTGATCATACGCATAATCAGCAATGCATCAGCACTGGGATTCCTCATGTGTTAAGGAATGCAACTCAAGATGGCGCATATGGCTCACAGTTCTGAAAAGCACTACTTTACGTAAAACATTAGATTGCATGGTACTGATTGGAAAAGATAGAGGTGAAGGAATGTGGAAGAAATGCAGATAGAGATAGCACGAATATAATAAAATAGTGTTAATAAGGGAGGCAATGAGCCATGTTGGTGATCTAAAACCCACTGTTTAGTGCTGCACATATTAGATACCCAGGATGTATATGGTATTACACTGAGCAAGCAGGTATTAAGTGCTTACATCAAAGTCCTAGATTTTTATAATGGCTATCTTTTCATCTAAAGTATTAATATACTCTTTGTCTATTTCAAAAGACTATATGAACTAACATGGGATTTCAGGCTTATCTCTGATCGCCTTACCTATAAGCTTTTGCATGCTATTTGAACATTTTTCAACTACAGCCAAACAACGTTCATAATTTATCTTTCTCTGCTTCCTACTGCGACTGGTTATTATGTAATTAAGAGAAGAGTTGATGGCACGCTGCTCGCATGACAGAGCAATTGATGCAAAAGGACGCTTTTTACTAATTCAAATCAAAATGATTGGGTATTCACATTTTAAGCACTCTTTCATATGTTGTGTTAATGATTGCCTGTATTAGCAACACTGTATGTAAACATCTGTCTCTCTGTGCTTTCCCTAGAGAATACAGATATTTAACTTAATTTTGATGTCAAAAAGGAACAAATTTACATTTATCATTGACAAATCCCACACATTCATTGACAGATGTTGAAAAATGGGGTTAAATAGGGCAACTTTGCTAAAATATCTTCAGACTTGTTATTATCTGAGGTTGGCTCTGGGTCAAATTGCTGCCAATTTGATCTAAAGTCAAAAAGGATGAACTGACATCCTACCACAAGCTATTCATCATGGCAACCTAAATGAACAATCAGCATGCAAGAACATAGTTTCTTTTAAATGGCATCTTACATATCACAAAAGTAAAAAAATATATAGGAAACTTTCAGCCTTCCTGTTTCTGGAACAGCATCCACAGAGAACAGAGTTATAAACGCATCTCTGCCACACTTACACTAATGTTCTTACTGGCATCAAAAGTATATATTTTATTGATCTTCTAACCAGGCGGTAAGCAGTCAAGGTTTGTCAAAACTAAATCAACTAATAACAAGCAATTTCTTTGTGTATATCTGATCAAAACCTGGGGTTAGGATTTATCTTCAATACCATTGTGTAGCACATTTAATACATGCATAGACTCTAAATACTGAGGAGATAAAATGCTGTAACAGCACTGAATTTATTGAATAACAGTCGTAACTTTCACACTAGCAAATAAACTCAATTTATTTGATTAGTTTATTCGATTTTATTTGCTATAGCCTATTATTAAGTAAATATGAATTACAAAAACTATAAAACATAGATGACTGTATTCCCTAAAGAATTAACTTTTTTGTTGTTGTTGTTGTTTATTTGTTTCACAAAGACACTCTTCATAAAATAGATCATCTATGTGCTGTTTAGTAAAATACTGTAGTTTCTTTTGTGAAATTTTTTATTTTGTTTTTATTTTTTAAGAGTTCATTAATCTAAGATGTTAGGGCAACTTTGCATTTATTTTAAGTTTAGTGACATTGCAGGGAATTGAAAATATTCCGAATCGGCATAACCAGAAATGTCAACAATTTGTATTAGAATTTAGGAGTGGAAGGATTCAAAATTACTGATGATACAATATTAATAGATGTGTTCCTTTACCATTGTTTTCATCTTACAGAGCAACTATTTCACACCTTCTCTTGTTTTTAGAACAATTGCAGACTTATTTTTACCAGAATTGCACAGCTTTCAATTGTATTGCATCATTGACGTCACAATAAATGGACTGGAAAAAAGATTGCTTTGACCACTGTTTGGGCTTGGTCAGGTGTCAAATCAGCTCAGATATATCAGTTGTGTCTTTCAAAGCTTTCTGCATGGATGTGTCTGCATCCTGACGATCCACTGGGCCACAGCCACACATACTGATGTAGTCTACTCCCACTGTGACATTTCACACTATCTCAATTAGTCGTACGAATTCTGGCAGCTGCAGGACTGCATTTGCTTAACGTGCCACATATCTCTCATACTACACACATCCATACACATCCCCCACATTCTTAATTATTTATAATCTTCAGGCACACACACACGCACACACCTGCTCTGAGACTTTTCACAGGATTCCTGATTGCAGCAACACTGTTTTGTATTCAGATGAGAGAGTCTCGGCAGCCCCTATTTCTCTCTCCATTTCTCTCATATGAATACAAAATAGTTAAGGCAGAATCAAAAGAGATCCTTAAGATCTGTTTCATCTCTCTCTTCTCCTTCTCATCTCCTCACGGCAATTTCTTTGACACTTGATTGAGCTATTTTATCTTGTTAAGAGAGGTCCAAGTGCAAAAAAATGAGCCCTTGGCTGTAAACTCAAAAACATAGTTTCCTACAAGTCCTCAAAATATCAACTGCATGAAGGGGTAAAGATTTCCTTCCTTTTAGTCTGAAGACAAGCATTTCTCACTGGAAAGAGAGTTCCAGTACCCTAAAAGATGAATTAATAACCTCTCAAAACTTTTGACAATATTGCTTTATAGTTTAAACTTATTTCAATTGGGTTTAACAGCTATATTTAATGTTACTTTTTTGACAGACCAAAGCTAGGACCCCAAAAAGTATAGTTGTACATGCAATTATACTCAGCCCAATTTACTAAAATGCATTTAAATGTCAAACAATAAGTAAGTAGAGTCCACATGACTGTAATTAATTATCTGCGTAAATTCAGCAGTTAACCAAAGGTCTAAAAGGGTTTTATGAGAACATTAGTTAACTAACAGGTTCATGGAGATCAAGGATTACACCACATAGGAATGGAAAAAAGTTGTCAAGTTGAAAGCAGGTGAATTCTGAACGTTTTTGACATCTTAAATTTTTATCCCAGCATGGATGGATGACATGCGAACCCACCAGATTATGTCCATTACGAGGTATCTGATGGCGACACAGCATTCAAAGATGGTATTGCTGCTACTAACTGTTCTATTTCCATTAGATATTACCAAAATCTCATAGCGGTTTAGTTGTCTTTCTTTCCTAAAACCTAACTCTTTACTTTTGACCCTTAGAACGTAATACTGGATTGGTGCTTAAGTATTTTTTGTGCATACTCTATCTTTTTAAATCCCCAGTTTAAATAGGGTTAGGTCAAACAATATTTCTATCTTGGGAGAAGAAATAGAAGTGATTGGTAAGTGTTTATTTGGTTACAGACTGAAACTGAGATCCAAAAGGGTCATCGACTTCCAGAAATAAACACAGCAGACTATATTTTTTGAGAAAGCTTAAGGCTTTTGTTTTTTCAGCATGGTGCTTCATATCTTATAAATCTATAAATAAGTATGGTAAGGATACTGTAATATCTTTAGAGATCATCAGTTGAGGTAACAACATCATAGCCACATACCTAAAAAGGTAAACCACTCGATAAAGACGGCTTGTTCTGTTCGAGGAACTACTGCTGAACCACTGGTGATGATGGTTTAAAAAAAGGACTGTTCATAAAATCAAGAAAACTATTGATTATTCTCAGCAACCCTTCTCGTGAGACTGCTTTACAGTCTCTTTAACAGACGCTTCATCAAAACTATTGTAATGCAGATCACTCCAGGAGGATCCTTCCTACCCATCAGAATACTATTTGAAGAACCTTAAATAATATGAGTTAAACCATTAATTTTCCTTTAAGACAAATAAAGCATTTTTGAATCTGAATTGAATAAGTCATGGCATATGTCTGCCCCCACTAAGCCAGTTCCGGTGGAGGTTTCTTCATATCAAACTATAGTTCATCAATCCACTGTTGCTACATTCAGGCTCAGTTTGAGGTTTGCTATATGAACAATGAGATGGAGGGATTGCTGCAGTTAGTGGCTGGATTCAATTGCTTGGTTTCCTTTAATAGAAAATGTTATTTGAATTAGAATCATTGCTTTTTTCATTCCAAGACACAAATACAACAAGACAAAGATGTTTCAAAAGTAACAATACCCTTCAGTTCTTTATTTTTTTAAGAGATCAGAAAGGGCAAAACAAGAAAACATCAACCAACAGTACTGTTTAACAGAACTGAAAAATAATCTGGTGGCTCTAAATAGGTGTTATTAAATTTCTAAGCTAAGTAATCATAATCCAATTTTGTTCCACTGTTGTCACCCTTCCTAATTTATCCACCCGCAACACTTTTACCCATATGTATCATTTTGAGACTGACAGGGATTTATTTGCAATTCAAATGCTTCAAAAAACAAAACAGCTACTGCTTCATACAACCCACATTGGTCAATTCATCCAACTTCTTAGCCTTTACTCTTCCATCCTGCCGAGATTCTTCCACTCTCTGTTAACTTCTTATCCTCCAATCATCCTACTCTGTCAGTAGCGTGGCATTGATAAACACTGGACTTCTTTTCATTGCCTTCCTCACCAGTTTTTGTTCTTTTCTTTTTTTTATTCAATGTACTTTCTACCATTCCTCCCACCCTTTAATCTTTCTTCAAACATAATTTATCTTGCAGAATTGTATGTCTTTCAAAGCTTGAAAATACTGAGAGTTAAACTAGAACACACAACTCATCCTTACACAAACGCAGAACCTACACATCCCTTATTGATACTGACCGCGCTCATCTCCTCAATTGTTTTAACTCTTAGACTGTGCATTTGCATGTTAATACCACACATAAAAGTCACACATCCTCACTAGAAACATTTTTAGATTTTTGTTTAATTTGTTTAAATCTTGTTGAAGGTGTTAGGAGGTGGAGCATGGAAGAGTTCTGGTACCTAAGTTTCTTAACTGGATTAGCATAAAATGTGAGTGGCTGGGGGACCTGTGTGGGTGCAGACCTTTAAACTTAAAATTTGATTCATTTAAATTAGCAGAAAACACCTGACAGTCATTTATGACCAAGTATAACTGAACTAAGGTTATATTTTTACAGGATCCTAAATTATGTAATTTTTAAGTGCAGCTTTTGAACATCACAATGATCATCATATAGACTTGCATGTTTCTCTTTTCCTCTATATGCTTCAAACACATGACTGTGTCAATCCACATAATACAGCCTAACCTCAAAAATACTTTTCACTGCACATTTTTGTGAATATTTGCTAGTGTGTCTATCTACATATGTTTGCTTCATGAGCACTTCTTTCATAAGCATTGTGACAGGACTTTTTTGAGGGTTACACTAGTCACACAGAGATTTTATTGTTGAGTAGCCAAAGGCTACTGCTAACACATCAGACAGTAAGGGAATCAGAGTCTGACACCAATTATGCAGAAATGGTGAGAACTTGTTACTAAGAGCCAACATATTAGTGGGTTGCTGTTTGTCCTCTGTATCATCTATAGCTTAAGGCTTTGTGAGTGTATGTGTTTTTTTTTCTGTGACTTGGCCAGAGATAACCATTCAGCTCTCTAAATATAAGACATGCATACTGGACATATTAAAGATTGTCTATCTTAAGCCGTAGGGGAAAAAAACAGTAAAATCAGTCCATCTGTACAATTTAGTTTGTGAAAAAAGTAAACATTGTATTCAACAAATAGTAATGAATTTATCTTACATACCCAGCATTTGATTTTAGATCTCTAAACATGAGACACTCTGGAAAAAAAATATTAGGGAAAATAATGATTTCATCCATTCATCCATCCATTGGCATCTGTTGGCAGAGGCAAAAACCTAAGCAGAAAGAGGCCCAGGCTTCTCTTACTTGGGTCAGCTGCTACAGGGGAATCCCAGGACAACCCCAGGCCTTCTGAGGAACATAGTCTCTTTAGTTTGTCTTGGGTCTTCCGCTGGGTCTCCTTCCAGAGGAACATGTTAAGCAGTATAAACACTTTGTCAAGGCGCCCTGGAGAAGGCATCCTAACCAGATGCCTAAATCCTATAGCTGGTTCTTCTCAAAGTGGAGAAGCAGCAGTTCTACTCTACTGTCACTGATGACCAAGTCTCTTAACATTCCTCGAAGGGAGTACAAACTCACTGCAGACCCAACATCACTTCCCCAAACAATCACCCCCAACAATTTTACTTACATTTATGAACAAGAGCCTGACATACTTAAAATTCTCTACTTAGAGCAGAACCTGTCCCAAACAAAGGAAAACATTTTGCTAATTTCTGGTTTAACACCATGGTCTTGCACTCAAAAATACAGATTTTGATTTCTGGCCACTTCACAATAAACTGCAAATTGATCAAGGATCAAACAAAGACCACCTTATGATAAAGCCAATAGGAAAGTTTATGCAAAAAGTGTAAATCTCATCTCAATGCCACCAGGATAAATCTCTTTAATACCTTGGCTGCACCTAGCAATTATGTTCATAAAAAACAGGCTAAGTAGCAACAGGCAGCCATGATAGAGTCTCACTCTATAAATGAGCTCGACTTACATTCTGGAAATACGTTTCAAATTCTGACCAAAAACTTGTCAGAGTGACAAATAGGCCTGCATTAAGTCCTGTAAGCCATACATTATGGTGTGGTCTCATAGAGCTTCCTAAGAGACACTGTTGTACTTTTGTTCTCCAAGTTCACAAAACACCTGGCATCTTTCAACTTTGCAAACTTCCACATCAGAACATCAACTTCCCTCCACATCAGAAAATTGACATACCTCATCCCAATAGCAGGCTTCTGTTCAGGATAAGACCTCCAATGTCACCACCTTCAGGCATTACCCTGGCTGTTGCACTGGACCTTTTTGGCCGCTTTTGAAAGTGGTAAGCCCATCGGAAGGGGGACCCATGTTTCATCCAGGGGCAGTGAACAGCAGTGCTCAATGGGTCCCAGAATACAGGTGCTTACCTGAGTTCCCTATTTTCATTGATCACTCCAGAGTGGGTCCCAATCAGTGACCAATGTTTGGGGAAGGAAAAACTGCTTCCATATATGTAATTCATCATAAGAGTCCAATCCCTAACTCTTCCAGAGGAATTCAGTCTCCAATCTTTGAATCACTAGGGATTGCAAACTCTTTAGCCATTATAAGGTGACTAACAGGGAGTGGAAGAATAAAATAATGACAAAAAATATACATAGTATTTCAATGCATAATTTCTAACAGATTTTATTGATGAGGTTTAATAACAGAATATTTGTGTTTTAGTTGATAAGCATATTTATTTACATGTGATAAACTTGGATTTTCATTGCAAAAGTATTCATTTGTGTTATACTTTTTTCACATATTGTAATATTACAAAATGCCTCCATTGTATCTATGTGCATACTATATTTAGGGATATGTGCCCGAGAAGTTCTAATTGGTAGCAATGGATTTTATTTAGGTGTATCAGAGTACAGTTGGTTCACCTACACAACCTGGTTCAACTACAGCCAAGGACAACCCCCTGGTCCAAAAGCAGCCGGCTACAACTCGCACCATCAGGAGGTGGTCCCCTTAGATGGAAAGTGCCCTGAGGGACTGCTTTAATACCACAGACTGGGATGTGCTGATTGAACCGCATGGTGAGGACATAGAGGGGATGACACACTGCCTGACGGACTATCTGAACTTTTGCACTGACGTGGTCTCACCTGTCAAGACAGTCCCCTTCTACCCGAATAACAAGCCTTGGGTAAAACAGGAAGTCAAAGCTTTCCTAAACAGGAAGAAGGCTGCCTTCAGGAGGAGAGAAAATGAGGCCATAAAGGCAGCACAGACGGAGGTAAAACACTGTGTGACAGAATCCAAGGACACATACAGGAGAAAGGAGGAGCAGAAGCTGAGGGAAAACAACATCAGAGCCGTCTGGGAAGGTGTGAGGACCATCACAGGCTACAATACAGACCGGAGCCGTTTAAGGGGACAATGGACCGGGCAAACAAACTGAACAAGTATTTTAACATTTTGACAAGCCTGTGACCCCTCCACCACGGCTGCTGCCATCTGCCCTGCCCCCCACAAATCACCTCCCCCCATCTCCCCTTCCCCACAGCACTCACCTCCCCCCAGAAAAAGCACCCCCAGACTCCACCTGCCCCCCTCAACTTAACTATCACAGCACCAACGCCCTACTCTGCTCCTGGAGGCCCTCCCACCTCAGCACTTTCCCTGCCTCACATCACTGCAGACAAGGTCAGAGGGGAGCTGAGGAGAATTCAACCCAGGAAAGCAGCAGGCCCGGACAAGGTGTGTCCACGGATAATGAAAACCTGCGCTACTGAAATGGGGGAACCACTACAATGGGTCTTGAACCTCAGCCTGCAGCTAGGGAGGGTGCCCACCCTATGAAAGACATCCTGTATCACACCGGTTCCTAAAAAGACCCGGCCCAGCGAGAAGAATGATTTCCGGCCTGTGGCATTCACTTCACATCTGATGAAGACAATGGAACGTATCTTCCTCATTCTCCTCAGACCTCAAGTGCAACACGCCCAGGACCACCTGCAGTTTGCATATCAGCCAGGTATTGGAGTGGAGGACGCCATCCTCTACCTACTACACTGAGTCCACTCCCACCTGGATAAGGGAAGCGCCATGGCAAGGATTTTTTTCCTGGACTCCTCAAGTGCATTCAACACCATCCAACCCCCCCTGCTCAGAGATAAACTGGATAGGATGGGAGTGGAACCCTCACAGACAGGCCACAGTATGTCACGCTGAAAGACACCATCTCTGACACTATGGTCAGCAGCACTGGAGCCGCCCAGGGCACAGTGCTGGCTCCTGTTCTCTTCACCCTATACACCTCGGACTTCTGTTACAACTCTGAGCTATGTCACATACAGAAGTACTCCGATGACACAGCCATTGTGCGGTGTATAAGGGACAACAGAGAGGAGGAGTAAAAGACGAAGGAGCTGGTCATAGACTTTGGGAGGAATGTACCAAAGACTAAGTCGTTGTGTGGAGGGGGCTGAGGTGGAGGCTGTGGATTCATACAAATACCTTAAGGTATGGCTGGACAGTAAACTGGACTGGGCAACACACACCAACCACCTCCACAGGGCAGGATGTACTTCCTGAGGAGACTGCGGTCGTTCAACATAAGCAACAACCACTCTGTGGTTGCCAGTGTCCTCTTCTACACTGTGGTGTGCTAAGGGAGCAGCACATTCAAGAAGGACACCTCCAGACTGGACAAACTGGTCAGGCGAGCCGGCTCTATGATTGGTGGGAAGCTGGACCCTCTGGGGACGGTGGCAGAGACAAGGACACCAAAGAAACTCTTGGACATCATGGACAATGCCAGCCACCCGCTGCACACTGTCTTCACCAATCACAGGAGCCTGGTCAGTGGGAGACTGCTCCTCCCTAAATGCAGGACCAACAGACTGCTGAACTCCTTTGTTCCTCCAGCCATCAAGCTGTACAACTCCTCACTTGGGGGAAGGAGGAGGTGATTTTTTTACTTGATTTTATTTATTTAATGATTTATTTATTTTTAATTTCTCAGCTCCAGTGTTTCCTCATGGGGGCCAACTGCACTGGGAGCTGCCTTAGGTCCACTGGGGGGGCGGGGGGGGGGGCGCCCTGTTGGCTACTCTGGCCTGTGGGGCTGGAGGACCCTGCACCTTGGTGTGGGGCCTCTTCTCTGCCCGGGTTGGGACTGAGTCTGTGGCGGCTCCCTATGATTGTTGGCCGGGAGCCCTCTCAGTGTAGTCGGTTCCCAATGTGGCTTTTTCCTTGCCTTAGGTCTGGGTGCCCGGCCATGTCTCTGTTAAATAGGTGCAGTGGGTCTGACTCTGTGTGTATGCGCGTGCGTGTTTCTGTGCTTGTGTATGCGGGTATGTGTGCGTGTGTTTGTCTTTGCGTCTCTTGGGGTATTCATGGGGGTGGGTTGGTTTGTTTTTATCATTGTTTTTTTTAGCCTTTATAAGGCACTTTGTGTTGCTTTTGAAGTATGAAAGGTGCCATATAACTAAAATTTTGATTTGATTTGATGGGAAGAGGAACCAGGGTCAGCCCCCACCCCCTTGTGCAAAACATTACCGACTCGTGCAATATTCTTCCTTGCAACTATCCAAGTCAACTACTGTGTAGTCTGTGTAATTAATTTATTTATATGGTCATTACATCTCTGCAGTGTCACACTTTTATATTGTCTTGTATTTTTATTTTATTTTTATGTTATCTTTTTTATCTTTAATATGTCATTTATATCTACAAGCTACTGCAACCAGAATTTCCCTGAAGGAGTAATTCCAAGGGATAAATAAAGTTGAGTCTAAGTCTGAGTCTAAGTCTAAGTCTAAATCTAAATTAAGAGATTTATTTTCTTTGTAATGCACTGGTTTCCTTCCCTTCAGCTTTAAGGGCTATTTATCATTTGGAATTAAATACGGAAATATTGAGGTGTATGAATACTTTTTTAAGGCACTGCAAATATGGTAAAGAATTTAATATATATAACTCACCAAAATTGTAACCTTGTTTTTTATTCCTCTTACACTGTTATTCTGCACTTGCTAGACTGGGCTTTGTTCTGTTATGTTTCGTGGAAGAAACAATACAAGTAAAAGCTTCATTCCTCACAAGCTGACATAAACTAGCGCGCTTTTATAATTAGTTGAAGGCATAGTGAACGTCTGCTGTGAATTTTGTTCTCAATGAGGGATTTTAAGTAAAAGTACCACATTATGTATTTTTTGCCCTGCTGAGCCTGTCCGCAGCAGTCTTTAAAAGCACTCCAACCAAAATACCTAAGTAGTATGTTATTATAAAGGTACTGTACGAACCAGCACACATGCAGAACAATATAATATTTCAGATCTATTAGACCACCAGCAGGCTGACAGCTGTCTGAGCCAAACTGAAGGGGAGATATTTTGACAGCATCATCTTTTTGGCATCTAGACTGACTATAAAATGCTCCTGCAGACCTATCACTTTGACTGACATTGTGGAATCTATATTGAATATTCCTAATATGTATTTTGTTTGATCCTCCTTGAAGTGGTAGTTGTTTTCCTCATTTATTCTAAGGTTAGACTATTTTTTGTCTCTTCAGTTGTCTTTAATAAGAATTATACTTCTTCTGCACCACTACCTTTACAGTCATTTACGTATTCACAAAGATTTGTTGGATTTTTAACATTGTTTTATGTTTTGTATGGTTAAAATGACAAAGTTGAGTTATTAATGTTTGTGGTGTAATTGGATTGACGGCATCTGTAAACAGCTATTTCCAATTCGTTCTGTAGAGAGTCAGCTGAAGTTGATACTGCATTTTGGCTCTTTGCACCCATGAATATTCTTAGAACTATACTATCTCATTGTAGCTATTTAGAATTATCATTTTAAATCAATCTTATTTAGTATTCTTTTTTTTTTTTAATGGTGCAAAGGTTATTCAAATTTTTTGAGTGTTCAGTATGTTAACAATTATCTGGAATGGCATGTGATTGTAAATATTCAACATTGTAGTCATGAACAAATCTCTTTGATGTTTTCTGTAAAGTTTTAACTGTTATTGGATTGTTGCTTCATCTTTTGTATGCCTCTTTTCAGTCTGCATTTCCTGGTTTTTCACACGGAGGAGGTCCATGATGTGCTCCGGATCTGGGATGGTCCACAGGACGGAGGAGTCCTGCTGAGGGAGCTGAGTGGGTCTGCATTGCCCCCGGATGCTCACAGCACCTTTAACACAATCACTCTGCAGTTCACTACAGACTTCTTCACCAGCAAGCAAGGCTTTGCTTTGCAGTTTTCTGGTGAGCATGGACATTTTAAAAGTGATGGGACTGTAACTGTGTTGGATTAGGTTTAACACTCAGGGGTTCAACTGTTAAAATCAACACCAATTATTGTCTTCATTGCCATACTTTATGTTTATTTTTTGTCATTGAAATGGTCCCTGTTTGCTCTTTCAGTTTCTACTGCAACGTCCTGCAATGACCCAGGGATGCCGACTAATGGTACCCGCGGCGGTGACAGCAGGGAGCCCGGGGACCATGTGGTGTTTCAGTGTGATCCTGGCTATGTCTTACAGGGGGCCAACAGAATCACATGCACAGAAATCAATGGCCGCTACTTCTGGCAACCAGACCCCCCAACATGCACAGGTACTCTGTAAACACAGCATGTAGTTATTGTGATAGTCTAGCACAGATTTTAGGTTAGAAAGAGAGTGGCTGAGTTGATCAGGGTTTACATTTGTCTCTACGAAACCGCTTTCCCTCAACAGATTTCTGTATTTCTATTGACTGTGTGACTCCATTTTACTTCACACTTTAGCTGCATTCCAACGGAGCAGATTGCATGCAGCTAAAATGAATGTCTTTCAAAAGCAAATCGGTCATAATCAACATTAACTTACTTAATACTGTGGTTATCATGTTGAAGTACACACAGGTCAACTTTGTCAGCTTCAGTTATGTAAAGGTTTTTCAGTGGTAGATAGAAAGTGACAAAAATCTGAGTGAACTAGATTAGTTTAGTTTAGATTAACCCTATTCTATGTTTTAATTTAGTACACCCTTTTCAAAAATATTTAAAGGTAGTTTAAAAAAAAATGTGTGTTCATATTAAATTAATTTAGGACTCTCAAGCAGGGTTGTATGCACCAGGTTTGTAGATAGGGCTAAATAGGGGCTAGTGGTGATCTTGGGGTGTTCTACCAACAATAGCCAGGTGGGAAGCAGGGCTAGAATACAAATAGATCTTGTTTTATGTTTTCTTTTATTATTATTGGTATGGAAACACTGTTAAACAGGAGCATTTCTACCCAAGGTTAGTATGGCATAAAACTTGTATACTGGCTCATTTTCATGCAGTTTATACTGTTTACAGTAGGAGTTGTACAGTTTTTATGGTTACTTCTATTAGTGTTACAATTAACCCCACAAAACATGGTAACATTTTAGATTTATACAGTTTAATATCTGTTTATTTTCAGAATTGTGTTAATAATTTCTCTCTTTTCTTAGCTCCATGTGGTGGCAACTTAATAAGTTCAAGTGGGCTGATTCTGTCTCCGGACTATCCTGAGCCCTACCCACATGGAAGAGAGTGTGACTGGAGAGTTACCGTCACACAGGACTATGTCATTTCACTCACCTTTAACCAGTAAGCATTGGCAAAATAGAAAATATTATATAATGCGCAACATCATATTCACAGAAAAGTTTTCATGACTGCAGAATGTAATAAATCGTTATGTTTCTAGTCTACTTTGCACGTTTCTGGCTAATGTAACAATGTTGCACTGTCACTTGCTCTACTTTTGTCAGACTGCCTCCAGGGCAGGTGTGGCCACAATGTAGCTCACCAACATCAGCGTGTGAATGTGTGCATGATTAACTGAATGTAGAGCAAAGTGTAGAGTCCTCAGGACTAAATAAAGCGCTATACAAGTACGAGCCATTTATCAAATTAACAATTTCCTTCATGCAGCAAATATACTGATTCAGTTTTATGATGACTGTCTCCAACCAGTTTCAGCCTGGAGCCCAGTTATGACTTCCTGCATATTTATGATGGACCAGACTCCCAGAGCCCCTTGTTGGGTAGTTTTTATGGCACCGATGTTCCGGATCGCATTGAGAGCAGCTCCAACACACTCTTCTTGGCGTTCCGCAGTGACGCTTCCCTCAGCAGTAACGGATTTGTGCTGCAGTATACAGGTACAAACTTTTGCTCAGCGGGCAATTTAACAGGGCCACAAACCTGGCAGGTCTGCATCTCCAATTACCTTTGGTGTCTTAAGTGTTCTAACAAAACTGTGAATTTTCAACCAGGATGTGGGACTTTAATCTTGCACTTATTGGATTATTTAAATGTTCAACCCATTAGTCTAATATCCCTCTATGCATATTTTGTCTTACTTACCTTCATTCATACCTTCCTAAAATTCCTGCTGGTTCTATATTTAAACTCTAAACTAAATACAAATTTACTCTGAATCTATGGAAGGCAATTGTATTTGGCTTTTATAATGGGCTTGAAACAGCTGAGATGACGGAAAAGTATATAAGTTTAGCATTTAAAACTGTAACATTCTTGGGCAGTGTTTGCTTCATGAGCGATTATCGATGCATATCTCAGTAGCCTGCTTACACAAAGAATTATGAAAATTAAAAGCTGACAGTCTGCATAGTTAAGCTCTTTCTGATCAGTGCCGCTGCACAAAAGGCTTCCAATAAATTTCAGCAAAAAGCATTTTGTTGTCTCATGTCAAAGCTCGGCTGACCACAGCACATTGTTTGGGGAGGCTTAGATTTATGGGCTCATGTAAGTCATGCTGTACTGCTCTTACGAAATTATCACGGGGTCCTTCAAAAATCCTTCATTGTTAGTCCAGCATAGCACATCACTTTATTTTCTATTTGTTTTTTATCTCTATTAGGGGAATTACTCAGTGTTAAAAAAAAATCATCCCCTTACAAACATATAGATGCTGAAGATGCTCTAAATTAGACTGGGCAAATTTTTTTCAAGGCCGTCTCACTGAATGGAGCAGTGTTAAATCT